>SKCR01029391.1:0-102003 GCA_019454045.1 Zanthoxylum bungeanum | reverse complement strand
ACTTATTAAAAAAAAAAAATCATCCGTCAATGTTGTCTGCCATATGTAAGGTGCTGAATATTAACCTTCTTATCTATCATCTATCAGTAATGTGCTAATTTTACAACACTCTTATCCATGAGTGCGGCATAGGTCATACTTTCGCTTTCTCTGCCAATCTTTGCATAATTTCACTGAGAACTGTAAGCATTAATATTTTTTTTTTCACTATCTGATTAATTTGCTTGTTAACCTTTGATGTTTCTAGGGTTTCTGACCATGTCTATCTTCTTTCATGGGCTAATATTAACGTATAAGCAACTGCAACAACTGAAGCAACAGCAATCCCTAGAAGATAAAAAGTGAAAAAGAGAGATTAAATTTAAAGCTATGAGCGCATAATAGACAAAGAAAGTAAACTTTAACCGTACACACAAGACAAAATGATAACAAGAGAGACAGATAGAAGAACCACATGGTCATGTTCAATTCATGGACATGGCTTGCTTCTTCTATCGGCCGGCCATCACCAGCTGGCTGCAGGTCATAATTAAATTAGAGATCATGATGATACAGATATTGGCTTAATTAGTGCCCATTTGAATGCAGACGGTGAGAGAAAAAACATCTCACATCGATCGAGAAAATTATCTTATCCTACAATTATGCTAATATAAACATAAGATAAACTAATTTTTAGGTTGAATTATGCTCATAGATTTCTATAGGTATCATAGTTAAATTCAACAATGAGTGGGGCTGGCCTAACAAGGACGAGTAAAAAAGATGGAAAAATATCTCACATAACTGAAATATATGTATAAGATAGCTAGCACTCAAAATTACCAAGCCATTTGCTTGTAAGCTTAGGTCCAAATATAGCAATTCGTTTTTTTTTTTTTTGTTGCCTTAAAGTAAAAAGTTTGACATTCTTTAACTATTAGGAATTATCTTTGTACCACTTCAGGTTTAAGGAAAATACTTGTAGTTACCCCAGATTTTTAACAATGACACTGCATCAGATCTAATTTGTATTTTGTAATAATAAGCCACTTTTTCCGTTAACGGTGTTAAGTGAATGATGAGGTCATACAAGTATTTTTGTGAATCACTATATTATAGTGGTTCCTTGATACAAAACCTAAATATTAGGAGGTGCATTGATATTATCACAACTCTTTAGTGGTTCATAGATTATATCTAAAAAATTTAAAATTTAATAATAATAAAATAATAATTTTCAATTTAATAATAATTCATATAATTATATATAATAAATTTATATTATTATAAAAATTGAAAACATACAACATTTAACATTTCAAACTTCTCATTTTTTTAGTAGCATGATGACGGTTCTAATTATGATATTTCTAATGGATGTGCATGAGAAACTATGGCTGGGCTATTGCTGGTGGAATGAGGGAAGACAAGCGTGCATATGGTGAGAGAACTCGACATAAGTGTGGTGAAAGATCTAGGCGTGCGTATGTGTGGTGATTGTACATGAAGTTGGGAAGCGAACATGTGAGTTTATTAAGATCCCCTCATGCACTATCTTTTAATAGTATTTCTTTATTGTCAGTAATTTCACTTATTACCTTATAATGGAAACTAATTTCCTCAGTGAAGATTTTCTGAAGAGTTTATATTGTATGATTTCGCTACCTTGTTAATACTAAATTATTATTGTTGTTGTTGTTGTTATTTATATTTATATTTTAATTTTTAATTTATTTTTTTTTTTAGATATTATCTCTGCACCACCAAATAATTGTGATAATATCAATATACATCATAATTTTTCGATTTTGTATTAAGGAGGCACTATAATATAGTGATTTGATAAAAATACATTTACAATGTTATTATTCACTTAACACCGTTAACGAAAAAGTGACTCATTGATACAAATCACAAAACAACTGAGAATATATACTATGAAAATAAACATCATATGGAAAGGAACAAAATGCATGCGCAGGGGCAGGGGCAGGCGTGAGAGCAAAGTAGTGAAAGAATATTAAAAAGTGCAACCGACTTAAATTTGACCACGGGACCAAAAATGTGGATCAATATGAGTTACTGTTGGATGTTTTTGTCGTTCAAAATAAAAGTAATCATATCTTATCAACTGCAAAATGCATGCCTTATTTTCACTCTTCAGTTGTGAAGGTATATGCATTTCTCTGTCCCCATATCAACGTGGTTCTATTGTCTGTTTTTGGAGTTTGTAGAGTTCCGTCCCCACGATTTTAATAGACAGAAAAATATATCATAAAAAAAAATGATATTCTTATATCATAAAATGATTACTATCACGGATTTACGATAAAAAGATTTTTGATGAGTTGTTTAAATAAAATTAAAAGTTTTTCTTTAAAAAAAGCTGTTAACAGGAAAATAATTATTAAATGACGAAAAGACATGACGTTATTCATGACGAAGAATGAAGAATGAATTGATCCAGGACGATTCAACTCAGGAAAATTCGACCAATGGGTAAAGAATCGTAAAGAACGAAGAAAGAACCTTCCAACAAGTGAAGAACGATGAAAGAAGAACAAATATGCGAATGTGCCTTGCAGTTGACAAGTTACGAATAGGCTCACCTAACAGTTATTGCACAGTCTGGCAGTAATCCCTATGATCTAGCGGTTATCAGAGCATAACCCAGCAGTTGCACGCACGACCCAGCGGTTGCACGCATGATCCAGCAGTTACATGAGAGTAGGAAACATGGGGGTTTAATGGGCTGAAGACAGCGAAACCGCTTGAGCGATTAGATAACTGTACACTTTAAAAAGCTCAGGCGTAACAAAGGGAAAAAATGAAGAAAACAAGACTAAAAATGAGCAAGTAGTTTAAATTTAATGTATTTCTTAGCTTTGTAATCTTTAGGGCTGTAACCTGTGTGCTTGCGCCCCTTGGAGGCACTTTCTTGGAATCAAGCACCCATTTTCTAGGACTTTGTCTTAGGAGGTTTGGAACCTTACACGTGTACTAACAAAAAATTGCGCAAACAGTTTTTGGCGACCACATCGGGAGATTTTGGTGCAAGAAGTGAAGATGCCTCCGAAAAGGAATGTTCAGACTGGTTCGAGTATAGAGGAATGTGTGTTGGAAAATCTAATCCATGTCCCAAGATCAAAAGAACAAGCAAAACATATAAATGAATGAACAATATTGAAGTATGGCGGAATCATACTCACAAAGATCGGAATGCGGATGCGTTGATGAAACAAAAATTTCTCCTTTGTGCAGTGAGGGTTTCGGCAAACAGAAAAGAGAAGCTCCAAGCAATTTTTGATCCTTCCAAGCTCTAAGATGAGTTCCCATAACACCTTTGTATGATCCCTTGATGGTGCTAGCCAAAGATGTGTATTTTATGTTCCAAACATGCACAAATTCTTCAAGTTTTTGCAACAAAAACAGAAAAGTGGAGAGCCAAAACTGCAGTGAAGTTTTCGGCAATGTGAGAGAGAGAAGAGATATGATTTTTTGTTACAAAAATCAATTTATATTTATGCCATAATATTTATTAATTAATAATAAACTTATGACACAAATCATGCAATGGCTTAGAGTGTCAAACACTCAATTTCCATGCAAAACCCTTGAGTGCATTGTACACTATCTCCATGCAATGCATCAACAATTAAATAATGCATATAATGACATGTGTCATGTGGGCCCCACATGTTTCCAAATGAAAGTGGGCCCACGTGCACTCACGCGTTCGGGTTTGATATTTCCGAAATACCGAACTTACGTCGCGACGTTAATTAAATCGAATTTAAATAAATAATTGCGCCTAGCGAAATTATTATTTACGTCGCTAACGAATTAATTCTAATTAACTCGTTTGCCCGAATTAAAATCTAATTTTAATTTCGCGTCGAAATCGAATTTCGATTATTATATCGAATATAATAATTTTACGATTAATTCCAAATTAATCGTTCTCTCTCTTTATATAGTACTTTATCCAAGATAAAGTCTCTCCGTAATTAATCCAAGATTAATCGAGTTTGAATCATACGTCATTGGTGAATCTTCGGAAGCGACCCAAGAGATCTCTAGATATGTTGGCAAAATCCGGTTGTCGAACTATCCGAACACGTACGTACCAAGTACTACGTTTTTACCGATTTACAAGACAAGGTTAGCCTCTAGCAAAACGCCATGTCTACCCAATTCTCTAGAAATATTCTTATTGGAATATAAGATCTATAACAGGCGTATATACCGTAGTATAGTGTATATCGAACCAGTATCGGATGATCACATGTAAGGCCTGGGGCTGGAGATGTCTGCCCCGTACGATACACATATCGGACATCAAGCAACCAGTCTCTTTGAATCGGATAATCCTGACCTAGTCATATTATCCCGATGGTTGCAACCATTATAGAGTACTAGTTCTGTATCCCTCGCGATCATCATCTCCATATGTCTGAAGTGATACTTCCATCTTGACATCACACCCAATACACTACGATTCTCGATAAACCCAGAAGAGGTGTACACAGAACCCGTTAAAGGCCCTGGACCACCAAAACTAAAGTTTACCGATTGTCGTAAGTACTAGCGATGCAAGTCTCAGGTTAAGATCATATGCACCTACCCTGAAGCGGACTCCCATAGACACGCAGACATACTACCAATGGGACTCCGCTGGGTCTATCCAGGCGAAGCTGTTTTCCGTACCATCGGTAAAACACAACCTCCTACCGCACTTGCATAAGTATCCAATACTTAAATATATGAGAACTATGCCGTTGTGCCCTCACAACATGCACAAGTGCAGTACTAGTCTATTCCGCATTATGGATGTCCAATCTCGATAATACTACGACTAGGGATATTTAATGATTAAACCTTTATGGATTGATACCGTCTCATTTCATCACAATCCGGAACTAATCATAAGGACTTTTACCATTTATATATCAAAGTAAATAAATTACAAAACGGTAAAAGGCAATTTCATTACTACATAGTTAATTTTGTACAATAATACAATATCATTTACAAAATAGTGACGCTATGGGTCATTACTGTCTAACAATCTCCCACTTGGCCTATAGCCAGTCACTCAAGCATCTAATACCTGAACTATGCACATGTCGCTCAAACTTTTCCCGAGGAATAGCCTTCGTCAGCGGATCTGCAATATTATCCTCTGATGCGATCTTTTCGATCTTCACATCGCCACGATGTATGATCTCTCGAATCAGATGGAATCGTCGAAGAACATGTTTGGATCGTTGATGAGACCTTGGTTCCTTAGCCTGTGCTATAGCCCCGCTATTGTCACAATACAATGGAACGGGCTCATGCAAAGGGCTCAGCTGCTAACGGAACTACTCCTATTCCAATTAGAAATTTACGGATCCAAACTGCCTCTTTTGCTGCTTCAGCTGCTGCAATGTACTCCGCTTCAGTTGTTGAATCGGCAACAGTATCTTGCTTGGAAGATTTCCAGCTCACTGCTCCGTTATTCAAGCAAAATATGTACCCGGTTTGCGACTTGAAGTCGTCTCTGTCGGTTTGGAAACTTGCATCGGTATACCCAGATACCTCAAGTTCTCTATCTCCATAGATTAAGAAAACATCCTTAGTTCTTTTAAGATACCTAAGGATACTCTTAACCGCCATCCAGTGATCCTGTCCTGGATCGGCCTGATATCGACTGCACATGCTCAAAGCATAGGACACATCAGGTCGTGTACATATCATGGCATACATGATCGATCCGACTGCCGAGGCGAACGGAGTCCGACTCATGTTGTCTCTCTCATCTTGTGTTTTAGGACACATGTCCCTAGATAGATAGACGCCATGTGATGTTGGCAACAGTCCCCTCTTGGACTGATCCATGTTGAATCTCTTCAACACTTTATCAATATATGTACTCTGGGAGAGTCCAAGTAGCCTTCTAGATCTATCCCGGTAGATCTTTATTCCTAGAATAAAAGCTGCTTCTCCCCCATCTTTCATGGAGAATTTCAATGAAAGCCAAGCTTTCACCACCGACGTTAACATGGGAATGTCATTGCCTATAAGCAATACATCGTCGACATAAAGGACAATAAAAGTCAGTGCACTCCCACTAACCTTCTTATATACACAAGGATCATCTACGTTTTGAGTGAAATCATATTCTTTTATGACCTCATCAAAACGTTGGTTCCATGACCTCGATGCTTGCTTCAGTCCATAAATGGACCGATTTAACTTACAAACCTTGTTTGCAAGTCTTGGTGCGATAAAAACCGTCAGGTTGTTGCATATAAACATCCTCCAACAGGTTTCCGTTAAGGAAAGCGGTTTTAACGTCCATCTGCCATATTTCGTAATCGTAATATGCAGCTATCGCAAGCATTATCCGAATGGATTTAATCATGGCAACGGGTGAGAAAGTTTCGTCATAATCAACTCCAAGTTGTTGACGATACCCCTTCGCTACGAGCCTAGCTTTGTACGTTTGTACGTTGCCATCCATGTCTGTCTTCTTCTTGAAGACCCATTTGCATCCAATAGGCTTTACGCCTTCTGGTGCATCAACCAGTGTCCAAACTTGGTTGGTATACATGGAATCCATTTCGGCCTTCATGGCCTCTTGCCATAAAGTGGATTCGATACCTTGTATCGCTTCCTCATACGTAGCCGGTTCAGTATCCTCAATAAGATTAATATCTACATGAGGTGAGATCAGAAATCCATACCTCTCAGGTATTACCCTGACTCTCTCCGACCTACGTAGTCCTTGTGTATTGAAGATTGTGGTTCAGTCTCATCCTGGATGGACTGTTCATGTTCCGTTCTCGATTCATTGCCAGGAACAGTATCACTACGACTTTCATCGAGTTCTACTTTCCTCCCACTAAACACTGCATTTAGGAATTCCTTCTCAAGGAAAACCGCATGTAGAGCAACAAATACTTTGTTATCTTGTGGGTAATAGAAGTAATATCCTTTGGTTTCCCTAGGATATCCAACAAATAGGCATTTATCTGATTTGGGTTCAAGTTTGGTACCTTCCAAACGTTTGACGTATGCCCAGCAACCCCAAATCTTCAGGAATGAGAAACCTGGTTTCTTTCCTGTCCATATCTCATACGGAGTCTGTTCAACAGACTTTGACGGAACCCTATTCAAAATAAGAATTGCACTTTCTAATGCATGTCCCCAGAAGGATATAGGTAGCTCAGTGCGACTCATCATCGACCTTACCATATCAAGCAAGGTACGGTTTCTCCGTTCAGACACACCATTTAATTGTGGTGTTCCAGGAGGAGTCCATTGTGAAAGAATACCATATTCTTTCAGGTAATCTTGAAACTCATTACTTAAGTATTCGCCACCACGGTCCGACCGTAATGTTTTAATACTCTTGCCTGTTTGTTTTTCAACTTCGTGTCGAAACTCTTTGAATTTTTCTCAAAAGTTTCCGACTTGTGCATCATTAGATACACATAACCATAACGCGATGCATCATCCGTAAAGGTTACGAAGTATCGGTATCCACCTCTAGCCTGGCTAGACATGGGCCCACAAACGTCACTATGAACGAGGGCTAACAGTTCAGTGGCTCGTTCACCTTTACCACTAAAAGGTGATTTAGGCATTTTGCCTAATAAACAAGATTCGCAGACGTCATATGAATTTGGATCAAATCCGTCCAAGTACCCACTCTTCGAAAGTGTGGATATGCGAGTCTTGTTGATGTGTCCCAGACGACAATGCCACATATAAGTTTCTTCCTTTGGATTACTCATTTTGAGCCTTTTGTTTGTTATTTTACGTTTTTTGGAGATTTGTTTATATTCAAAATATAAAGACCATTATTTGCATCGGCACTGCAAATTTCTGCATCATTTTTATATAAATAACACCTGGTGTTTTTAAATACAAAAGTGTACCCATACTGGGTTAACAAAGATACAGAAATAATATTCTTAGTTAAACTAGGAACAAAATAACAGTCATTTAGTTCAAGTACATGCCCCGAGGGCAGTTCCAAAACAAAAGTGCCTACGGCCAAAACAGCAACAGAAGTTCCATTTCCAACTCGTAGATCTACCTCCCCCGAAGCCAGTCTCCTGCTATCATGCAGATCCTGCACATCAGTACAAATATGAGAACCACAGCCAGAATCAAAAATCCAATTTTTATTAAGACTAGAAGTAGTCATATTTATCTCAATAACAAACATACCTGAGGCCGGTGCCTTGCCCGCCTGTATGTCCTCCTTATGTCCCTTGTTCATGCGGCAGTCACGCTTCCAGTGACCTTCTTGCCGCATTTCAGGCAAACATCTTGAGACTTGTCCTTGGCTTCCCAGAAGCCTTTGTTGACTTGGCCTTGCCTTTGTTTCTATGCTTTTCTCTTCTTAACACCCCAGTTGCCTTGAGCCCAGCTTTCGGCGTTTGAGATGTTGATGCAAAGTGCGCCTCGCGCTTTGTTGCTTTCAGAAGCTCTTTCTCTGACTCCTTGAGAATCGACAATAACTCTCCAAGAGTATCATCCGAATTCATCAATTTGTAGTTGATGACAATCTGTTTCCAAGTATCGGGTAGTGACTGTAGAATTACATCTATAGCCAGCTCAGCCTCCAAGACTATACCCATATTAGCCAATTCATCAAGATCGGCTATCATTTGAGTCCCATGGACCTCAACAGAACTACCATCAGTCATACGGGAGCGAAAGATTTTCTTCACCAACTCGTACTTGCCATCCGCTTATTAGTGCGGTGAAGATCTTGCAATCTTGCCATCATATTATAAGGATCCAAGTCCCTATTCTGGCGGTGAAAGTGTTGAGTCATTGAAGCAAGCATGATCGACTGAGCCGTGTCACAATCATCACTGTGAGTTTTCCATAACTCCAGCTCAAGTGGCTCAGTGGGCTTAGGCCCGAGAGGTCTTTGTATCGTATACAGTATCCTCTCCGCCCCAAGGACTATCCTTAGGTTCATTTCCCAATCAGCGAAGTTTGTCCCCTTAAAGACATTGTCACCCATGATGATGTCTCGGACATTTACCTTGCTTGCCATCTTAACTACGATAGTCCAACTATCTAGTTAACGATATATGGGTACAGTCAAACTGTTACAAGAAAAATAACATTTTATTAGTCCAACTAATTTTAAAATATTGACGAAATAAATTTTGTAAGCGCGTAAAGCTAAGTATCTGAATGAAATTACAAATTCAATACTAGCCTCCCACTATTTTCTACAAGTCTCTAACCCTCTGTTGAGTACTCGGGAAATCCAATTTCCTAGTGGGCTAGGATCCCGTTAAAAACACACAACCTTGACTTTGGCCAACAAGTTGTATGATATTTAACTAGGTAGATCTCGAAGATCAATTGGATCCCATCCAATTCCTAGATCCGGTAGGTGGACATCCAAGTCCGAACATATATATCTAATACATATGTCAATGTATCCAATACATTTTCCTAACCATTTCCTCTGAATCAACTAAGCCTTGGCTTTGGCACAACAAACCTAATGATTCCAGTTAAGCGGGACCCATTGACGAGGAAAGTTTCGTAATCAATGTCGATGGACAAGAAGTGATCTTGACTTTGGCCAACAAATCACAACTTGGACAGGACACCGATGTGGAACAAAACTCTCATGATTCAAACACATCCTCAATTGACAAAGGTCTTGACTTTGGCCAACAAACCAATGCCAATTTCGGATCTTGAGAAAGAATCATTCAACGGAAGGAAAATCGCTTAATATTGTTTGAGGGATTTTTCGCGTAATTGGCAACCAATTAATTTATCTTTGTTAGGTCTCATCATCATACACCCTTAAGCATGCTTCTAAAACATCATAAAGCGCGTAAAGTAAAGTAATAGTGATATGCGGATGGATATATAAACAACTTGTTCCTAGAACAAATCACTCCCTTTCCTCTCCCCGCTAGCACTATTCTACTTCTACCCAATTACATAATACAATAAGAGAAACCTCATTTACATTGAGGGGAATTAGGTGAGAAGAGAATACAAAGAGATAAAGAGATAAGGCTGGACACGCAGGTCCAATTTATAAATTCCAAATTTACAATAATTTCTAAAATTACCCTTCCCTTCTAATATCCATCCGATATACACTATTCATACAACACATCCACATTCATTCATTCATTCAAGGCATGTTATACAACCAATCAAATCCATTTAATTAGTCTTTAATTAGGTGACAATACAATGTTCAAACAATTGTTTGCATTTGCGCGAGTCCAACTCGTTTTGAGAATAAATACTTATAGTATGAATTCACGAATTATATCGAACTACTCGTTAAATCCAATTTAAGTCGTATTCAATACTAATCCTTTTATTTAATTCTAAATTAAATATTTACACTTTTATTGTGCTTTTATAACTTAGATTCCAAATCTAGTACTATTGGGGTCTCAAAGCCCAACTAACATCTAATGTTCGTTTAATTAAAGTCCGATGGGCTTTCTATTGATTTCATTAGGCTTGGGCCTTGGTCAATGTGGGTCAAACCCAATTTCCAAGCCCAATAAGGAATCACCCTCATTTGCCATAAAATCAATATCAAGCCCATAAGGCCCAATTAAACATAAAAGCCCATTTATTACATTTGGACTTAAATGGTGTGATTTAGGCCCATTTTGGATCCAATCCAAATGGTCCAAATCTACTTGGCCCACCAAGCCCATTTATGTCCAAATATAATAGTTTTAGGCCCAATTCAAAATTAAGCCCAATTAACCAAATTTTAAAATTCCAAATTTTATAACTTAATTAATTAAAGTGTATTATCATGATTAATCCTTTAAATCAATATTCCCAAAATATCAAATTAATCCATTAATCATATTTTTATCTTAAATATATGTCCAACATTATTTAATCAAAAAATCAAGTCCCTAATCTTCTTCCATGCATTCGGCCAAGGTGATGAAAAATTACCGATTTCGTTTTCAATCCAATCGAATCACAAATCGTCATTTATGTTCGTTTAAAGTCATCCAATTATCTTATAAACAACAAATCATCATCTCCATGGTCTAGGTAGTATTCGGCCAAGCCTCTCCAAGAGGGAAAAATTAATCCAATTTATTTTTCATGAAATTGATAATGTATAACATAATGTAACATACATTTAAGCATACTTAATCAATCAAAATCATCAAATCATGCTTCAATCAATTTTGCCCAAATATTACCCTAATATATTTGCATGCTCTTTAAGCTCAATGATACCATTGTTGGAAAATCTAATCCATGTCCCAAGATCAAAAGAACAAGCAAAACATATAAATGAATGAACAATATTGAAGTATGGCGGAATCATACTCACAAGATCGGAATGCGGATGCGTTGATGAAACAAAAATTTCTCCTTTGTGCAGTGAGGGTTTCGGCCAAACAGAAAAGAGAAGCTCCAAGCAATTTTTGATCCTTCCAAGCTCTAAGATGAGTTTCCCATAACACCTTTGTATGATCCCTTGATGGTGCTAGCCAAGATGTGTATTTTATGTTCCAAACATGCACAAATTCTTCAAGTTTTTGCAACAAAAACAGAAAAGTGGAGAGCCAAAACTGCAGTGAAGTTTTCGGCAATGTGAGAGAGAGAAGAGATATGATTTTTGTTACAAAAATCAATTTATATTTATGCCATAATATTATTAATATAATAATAAACTTATGACACAAATCATGCAATGGCTTAGAGTGTCAAACACTCAATTTCCATGCAAAACCCTTGAGTGCATTGTACACTATCTCCATGCAATGCATCAACAATTAAATAATGCATATAATGACATGTGTCATGTGGGCCCCACATGTTTCCAAATGAAAGTGGGCCCACGTGCACTCACGCGTTCGGGTTGATATTTCCGAAATACCGAACTTACGTCGCGACGTTAATTAAATCGAATTTAAATAAATAATTGCGCCTAGCGAAATTATTATTTACGTCGCTAACGAATTAATTCTAAATTAACTCGTTTGCCCGAATTAAAATCTAATTTTAATTTCGCGTCGAAATCGAATTTCGATTATTATATCGAATATAATAATTTTACGATTAATTCCAAATTAATCGTTCTCTCTCTTATATAGTACTTTATCCAAGATAAAGTCTCTCCGTAATTAATCCAAGATTAATCGAGTTTGAATCATACGTCATTGGTGAATCTTCGGAAGCGACCCAAGAGATCTCTAGATATGTTGGCAGTAAATCCGGTTGTCGAACTATCCGAACACGTACGTACCAAGTACTACGTTTTAACCGATTTACAAGACAAGGTTAGCCTCTAGCAAAACGCCATGTCTACCCAATTCTCTAGAATATTCTTATTGAATATAAGATCTATAACAGGCGTAGTATACCGTAGTATAGTGTATATCGAACCAGTATCGGATGATCACATGTAAGGCCTGGGGCTGGAGATGTGTCTGCCCCGTACGATACACATATCGGACATCAAGCAACAGTCTCTTTGAATCGGATAATCCTGACCTAGTCATATTATCCCGATGGTTGCAACCATTATAGAGTACTAGTTCTGTATCCCTCGCGATCATCATCTCCATATGTCTGAAGTGATACTTCCATCTTGACATCACACCCAATACACTACGATTCTCGATAAACCCAGAAGAGGTGTACACAGAACCCGTTAAAGCCCTGGACCAACCAAAACTAAAGTTTACCGATTGTCGTAAGTACTAGCGATGCAATCGTCTGGGTTAAGATCATATGCACCTACCCTGAAGCGGACTCCCATAGACACGCAGACATACTACCAATGGGACTCCGCGGGGTCTATCCAGAGCGAAGCTGTTTTCCGTACCATCGGTAAAACACAACCTCCTACCGCACTTGCATAAGTATCCAATACTTAAATATATGAGAACTATGCCGTTGTGCCCTCACAACATGCACAAGTGCAGTACTAGTCTATTCCGCATTATGGATGTCCAATCTCGATAATACTACGACTAGGGATATTTAATGATTAAACCTTATGGATTGATACCGTCTCATTTCATCACAATCCGGAACTAATCATAGGGACTTTTACCATTTATATATCAAAGTAAATAAATTACAAAACGGTAAAAGGCAATTTCATTACTACATAGTTAATTTTGTACAATAATACAATATCATTTACAAAATAGTGACGCTATGGGTCATTACTGTCTAACAATGTGGGTTAGAGCAAACCAACCAAACTCACGTTCCGACTGTAATGGGCCATTTTGAGGGTTTAGCAGAAGCAAGTCGTTATGACACTATGAGGGAGTTCAATCCTAACATGATGCGTGCTTGTTTGGCGAATTTAGCCAGGACGTAGTCGATTAGATTAGACTTCAAAATACTCATGTTATAGATAAGTTCATTTCGACTAGCAATTCACATTATGAAAATATGGCCAAACACATGAGTTCATTAAATGAGCTAATAGCTAAATGCGCAAACGTGGGGGAAATCCCATTTGGGATCTCACATCCTCATGCGCTAGACATGAGAAGCAATCTCGAGCAAGATTGGGGAACTTGAACGGAGGTTGGACCAAGCAACGTTCCTCCTCCACAAGGGATTGCTGCCCCACCAATGTCCCGAAGAGGGACATACCTCGTTAGTTTTGGTCCACACCTAGGGCCAAACGTGATAATGTTGAATTTATGTCCTAGAGCTTCGTGTATTGTAAAACATAATTGATTATTGTAATAATTAATAAATGCATATTCATTTTTATCAAAGTTGTTTGATTTATATCGCATATGTCCAATTGGTCTTGTTTACCTTGATTACTCTTGTACTTACTTTCAACTAGTGTATGATTGATGCACAAGAGAATTTAAGTATGGAGTTAGTAATCTAAATAGTCCATAAAGAGCAAACAAAGAGGGTCGTCATACAAGTATAGAATATACCGCAGCTATAGATATACCACAAAAAAGTACCTTGATCCGGGATCGTTCATGTAGTGACATGAGAATGAAGGCACCTTGTATGATGATATCATATATGACTAGACTTAGATAAATACGAATTTCTTTTAATATCCGTTAACTGAAGAAATCATTTTATCTACTAGATGGTCATATATGGATTAATCTTAATCCTGAGTGTACTACGAACTCCTGCATGTCAGGCTATATCATTTGATTTACTATGGTGAGGTTGGTGTAGCATTCCCGACCAATAACTACGTATTTTGGGGATATGGTTTGGTGTGTAGCTGATAACGTTTTACATAGATATAAAATTCACTCATTCTTACGAGAAGCAGAGGAATATCTCTTTTAAGAGTTGATTCGAGACTTGAACATTTTAAGTGCTCAACTTATCTATTACGAATAGAAAGTTTTATGTTCATAATTGTTATGAATTAATTGTTTATTATAAAATCAATGGTTCTTAAGAGACAAAATATTTAGAGGGGTTTAACGGAATTTTGACCCGGCTCTATTTATGAGATATTCGTGAAGGGATATATCCATATGTAATAACTATATCGATGGATACCGAAGTTGTTCGGCTTATTTTCTATCTACGGTAACGAGAGTTCAACTTCGAATTTTAGTGGGATAACGCATAGTTAATAATTCGTAATAGTTGATTAAAGGGTTAATTAATGGTTCAGAATTTTAGAGCTCGGAACCGTAGGTCCTTTTGGTCCCCGTGCTAGCTCGATTACTATAGCAAACCTAATATAATTAGATTGTCTAATAATATGCTCACATTAATTTATATGTTATTATTATGATTAATAATAATTTTTTTCAGAAATGAAAATAATATTAAATTAGTTTAATATTAGTGTTTCTAATATTTTGATTATGAGATAATCAAAATAATAATTAAAAGATAATTATTACATCATTAATAATTATGAGATAATTATTACATCACCATTGATAATGCATAATATGAGATAATTATGACATCATTATTTGATAATGGTAAATGCATTATCAAGACAAGCCTTAATGGTTTGTCAAATCATCCACCAAGTTTTTGTTAATTAATTTGACCTAATTACCTAACTTGTTCCATTATCAAATGGATTTGGTTGACACTCCACTCAAGTGTTTTTTTCCATTTAAAAAGTGAGTGGGATGTTGGTGGTTGAAATTGGAAAGAATTAATTCTCTACACACTCCACTCTATAAATAGAGTGAATTTTGCAAAAACCATTTACACACAAAAATTAGAGTTAGAGAGAAAATTTAAGCAAACACAAAAGTTATGAGAGAGTTTGAAAATCAAGAATTTTTCTTAATTGTTAAGACATAAAAATTCTAGTTGAGTAGATATTGATCTAGTTCATCTTTCCAAATAATTTGTGACAATATCATTTCTCTAAATATTTTAGAGTTTGATACTTCTCGAAATAGTTTAGAGGTTGATCTTTGTGAGTGAAGCCCACACTTCAGTTTGTTGGTTTTGAGATATAGCTCGGAAGATTGGGTGGTTGATTCTATGATAGAATCTTAAAGGAAAATTCATCAAGTATTTGGTGGAGTTCGACTTCAACAAGGAGAAGGCCAAGAAATTTTTAAGGTCCATACCGCAGTCGGTGCCCACAATAGCAACTTCCGATGCGCTAAGGAAAAACTGTTTCCTACAATTGGCATCGAGAGCTTAAGGTTGAAAAGTTTTATTAACCCTTCTCTTTTGAGTTTAAGTTTCAATAAATTATTAGTATGCATGTTCTGATGAGTAACACAATTAGATTCATGATATGAATGGTTTGAATGTTCATGTGATGGATGT
Source organism: Zanthoxylum bungeanum (assembly GCA_019454045.1). NCBI lineage: Eukaryota > Viridiplantae > Streptophyta > Magnoliopsida > Sapindales > Rutaceae > Zanthoxylum > Zanthoxylum bungeanum. Next base: position 86,223 of record SKCR01029391.1, on the reverse strand, counting down.
TTATTTTTGATTCATGAGATGAATGTATTGCATTGATCGTTAATTTTTTCCAGCTCTTATTTTTAGATTTGGGAATGTAAGACCATAAGGTCATATTCTTTCAAGTGTTGTAAGTTCATTTCTTTTGTAATAAGTTTCAATTGTAACACTTTTTGTAACTTGGAGGAGTCGATGTCGCGAATGACTTATGACGGAGAAATTCCGGGAAGAACTCAACAACACTCCATGGAATAAGATTTGAAGACCAATGGATGCCTTGGATTTATTATACTAATTAGATTAGTATAGAAAAATAAGAGTCCGGTTAACGTAATGTGGATGTGTAATTTTTTTGCAAATTTCCATAATTCCAGCCCCTGGAATCACCGTAGCATCACGACGCCAACCATCTTGCGTCGCGACGTCGCGCACTTGGTTGATGGTATCTGGCAGTTCAAGGGGCGTCGTGACGCCCACTGTAGCATCGCGATGCCTACGCCTGGGAAAAATATGTGTTTTAAAATTGTTTATTAACATGTCTTATAGCCTAGGGTGCCTACTCTTGCATTTTCACATGCCATAACATGTATACTAGTATTGGTTAGATCACTAATAATCCACTAGTATTAATAAGGTTGTGTTTTAGCCGAACATAATCAAAATTAATTAGATACTAGTATTATAGAAACCTTAAACTTCAAAATAGTGAGTGGGAGAGGGATATATATACAATAGGCGCCTCGAGGCAGCTTTGTTCCTGTCCCCCTACGGATGGTGTCCTTATTGGGTCAATATCAGGTTTGGATTCTGAGAGGATATGGACTTTAGATGTATTTGGTGATTTGACCTACCATACAGCGACACTTCACTAGTTAAGTCCAAGGGTTTCGAAATAATGGGTCACACTCACAAAAGAATGATTAAATTGTTAATCAAAACTTTCTTGATCAAAATAACGGTAGTTGATTAATATATGAATAATAGTTATTTCAGATACATTAATCAATTGAGAATGTCTCAGTCTATCATGGGAATACTTGACCTGTTGGACAATTATGACCCATAGCATCACTATTTGTAAAAGACATGGTGTTTTTGTACAAATACTATGTGACAAATGAAATTGCTCTTTTATCATTTTGTAATTGGATTACTTGGATATATAAATGATAAAAGTCCATATGATTAGTACCGGATTAATAAGATATGAGACAGTATTAATCCACGAAAGGTTTAATCATTAAATATCCCTAGTATTATCGAGACTGGACATCGATAATGCGGAATAGGCTAGTATTACACTTGTGCGCGTTATGGAAGCTTAACAACATAGTTCTCATATATTTAAGTATTGGATACTTATGCAAGTGTGATAGGAGGCTCTGTTAGCCGTTGGACCAGGAACAGCTTCGCTCTGAATAGACCCCTCAGAATCCCATTGGTAGTATGACTATGTGTCTATGGGAATCCGAATCAGGGTAGGTGTATGTGGTCTTAACCTGGGACTTGCATCGTTAATACTTGCGACAATCAATATACTTTGGTTTTTGTCATCGGAGCTTTAACAAGTTTTGTGTACGCCTTTTCTAGGTATACTGAGAATCGTAATGTATTTGGTGTGATGTCAAGATGGAAGTATCATTTCAGTCATATGGAGATGATGATCACGCAGGGATACAGAACTAGTACTCTTAAATGTTGCAGCTATCGGGATAGTATGACTAGGTCATGATTATCCGATTACAGAGACTAGTTGCTAGTGATCCGATATATGTTTCGTACGGGGCAGACATAATTCCAGCCCTAGGCCTAGTATGTGACATCCGATACTGGATCGTATTACGCAATACATTGTATACTACGCCTGATACAGATTATATATTCCTAGTTGAATATTTCTGGAGAATTGGGTAGGCACGGTGTTTTGCTAGAAGCCACCCATGTCTTGTAAATCGGTGAGAACGTGGTACGGGGTACGCATGTGTCGGATAGTCCGACAACCATATTCACTGCCAACATATCCAGGGATCTCTTGGGTCGCTTCCCAAAGACTCACCGATGACATTTGACTCGAACAGAAAATTAATCTGGGATTAATTGCGGCAAGAATTAATATGGGATTAATTTGACTAGAAGAGAGAACGCGATTACTTTGGAAATAATCGGCAAAGTAAATTTAATAGTTAAATTGGATTTTACTATTTAATTTATTTAATTGGGCTAAATAATATATCAGATATATTAATTGAAATTGGATTTCAATACGGAATTGAAATTGGATTTTAATTCAAGCGAATGAATTAATTTGGAATTAATTCGTAAGCAACTTTCGTAATAATTTTACTAGGCATTATTATTTAATTAAATTAGATTTAATTATTTAGCGATGGAAAATTCGTTTAGTCGGATTAAACGAACCGGGCCCAAAGTGTGTTGTGTAAGCCAAATAAATTTGGAATTTAAAGTGGTGGGATTCACTTTACTTACATCACTTGTTTGACAATTGATGGAAGTAGTTGGATGCAATTAATGAATTCTTTTTCATTACACCAACCTTGTTTTTGGAAAACATTTTACACACCAATTTTTGGAAAATTGAAAACAACTTTTTCTCTCATTCTCTCCCAAAACCGAGAGCCATCTTCTTCCTTGGGAAAATTTTACTTCACAAATTGTTCAAGCTAGCACTTAAAGGAGTCAAAGAAAGGTGATAGGGAAACTCACTGTAGGAACACAGAACTTGACGACGATGTTCTAGACTCGCGGCCTAGTTGGGAAGTACGAAATAACATTGAGTCGCCACCCGGTGTGAACCGGGACAAAGATTTAAGGCCGCACTCACCCCTCGCAAGGGAAGACCTCAAACCGTTGGGTTCGGAATGGTCCCTTACTTATGCCACTTGTAATAAAATGATTTGTGCAATATTCTAACCAAGCCTAAACAATATATTTCCAAGGATAATTTACTCCTAAGTTCGCATGCATAAAATAAACCATTATAACGACAATATCATACAATAATCTCATGGCATACCTCAATTATATAATGCAGAAAATAAAGAACAAACTAAACATAATGCGAATTCCCAACGCAAAATAAATGACTAATCATGCTTGAATACCATCTCATGAACACATCAAATAAATAACATGCGGAATTCAAGTAACGAATGACAAACAAATCAAAACATCATAAAACAAAATATGCGCCGTTTACTCAAGTGGTACGTGGAGTTGTATCCCGAGTGCAGATCATACTACCGTCCATTCGGAATCGGCTATGAAATTTATGTCCGGGTTTCCATCCTATATACCACGAGAGGCGACACATTTTTCATTTTATTCAAGGGCCACAACATACATCATTTTACAATATATGCATATTTATCTACTCAAGGGCCACAACATGCATCATTTCATAATACATGCATTTACTATCTATTCAAGGGCCACAATCATGCATCAATAAACGACTCTCATGCGATAAAAATGAATGAGGCAATTAAAAAAGATAGATGGAAATAACAGGAAAAGTACCCTCAGGTCTAACCTTTTATGTCGACTTTCGGACTCGCGTTTCACGGCCGTCGGAAGGGCTATCACTCCGCAACTCTTTTAGCTCGCTGTTTTGCTGTTTTGGTCACTATTTTCGCTCTGTTTTGCTGTTGTTTTCCTTGTATTTTCTGGTCACTTTTGGTGGTTATTTGGACTGCGGTTTTGGAAGGGTTCCAGGGGCAGTTTTTGGTTACTGTTTTGGGCAGTTTGGCGTGAAAGGGGACGTGTGGCACTGTGTGTTTCTTCAGCGTGAAGGGGTTCTGTGGTCAAAGGGGCTACTAAGGACGTGTGGTCTGGTTATTGTGCGTGTGTGCTAATGAGAGTTAGGAGTGGCTTCAACGTGAAGGGACATTAGTGCATGGCGAATGATAATGCATGGTAGCTGGCGAGAGTTAAGCGTGGCGTTTGAACTTGTGAGGGCTGTTTCTGTGTGTTAATGGCTGAGTAAGGTGTGGGTTTTGTGATGCGTTTTGTTTATTTGGTGCGTAGGTGTTGTGCAAGGTGGGCTGTTACGTGAGGAAGGGGTAGTATTTGTGCAGGGTTTTTTGGCGAGAAGAGGAATTGTGGCGTTGTGCGTTTGTTGTGTGGAAAGCTTAGGTCTATGGCTTTTAGGTTTTTGTTTGTAGTTGGCAGGCTGGGGTGTGTGTTAAGTGTTAGTGGGGTATGGGACGTGTTGAAATGAGAAGGAATGAGGGGTGTGTGTGTGTGTGTAGTGGGCGTGAGGCTCAGGTCTGAAGGTGCGTTATGGGCTGGTGTGGTAGTTTATCGTTGTTGAATAGTAAAGATAGGGTTCGTGAGCGTCTTGTCTATTAGGTTTGGCTTTTTTGTGTACTATTTTGTGGTTTCACGGGCAGTTTGTTTTGTCGTTTGGCTATTCTTGTGTTCGGTGGAGTCTTGGTTCTTGATTGCTTGCTTCACACGAGGTGAGTGGTGGCTACGGCTTGTTTGTTGAGTGGGGAGGCTCGGCAGTGTTGTGGGCTTCACGTGAGGTTGAATTTGTGTATTGGAGAGTCTTGTGGCTAATGGCAGATTCGTGGCGAGTGCTAGGTGAATGTAAGGAGGCAGTTTTAGTGCGTGAAGGCTGTGTGGATAATGGCAGATGCGTGGAGTGGTATTGGGGAGTGGTGCTAGTGTGGCGAAGGCTAAATGTGAGTGCGTTAAGCTGATTGTGATGATGGCAGACAGGGGGCTTTGGTCACGGCCATATGAGGGTTTAAGGATGTGTGTTTTATATGAACGAGCTCCTTGGTTTCTTGTCTGAATTATGTGTTGTTTTGTTATGTCAATGAGGTGAGTCGGCTGTGGTGTGTTTCATTGAAGCCATGTTGGGCTGTGGGAGAGATCCAGGAGAGTCAGAGGCTGCCGTTTTTATTAGGTCGATTGGTGAAGGAGGGTCCAGGTTTAATTTTTGATTTGTTTATATTGTGAGGGGATGTATTAGGGTTAGGGTTTAATTAAGGAATAAAATCAATTATATTAGGTGTATTTTAATTTGATTATTTTAGGCAAGAAATATGTGTATTTTAGGTGGATAATATTTAATTTAGGTGAGTGATTTCTTTAATTTTGGAATGATTTAATTTTAATTTGGAAGTAAAAATTATTTATTTTGGTATTTGATTTGTGAATTTAATTAATTTATTTAATTGGATGTTACTTTGTGAATTTAATTTAATTAATTTAATTGGTTTCAATGGATTTTAATTTAATTCAAATTAATTTAACTTGTGTTTAATTGGTTTCGATTCAATTTAATTTGTGTTTAATTTAATCGGTTTTAATTTATTTAGATTTAATTTAAATTTAATTTGTGACATGTATTTTAAATGTTTTAATTATTTTTGGAGGTGATTTAATGGGCTTGGGCTAAGGTTAAGTTTTAAAACAGAGATCCAACAGCGAACCCGAAGCTAAACACGTGAACTAAATCCAACAAAATGTCAATTCTTGATGCTTCCCTTCCGACGTCCGTTTCCCGCGACTTCCACGACTTAAAAGATAGTTGTCTCCAAATAAGACTCCTCATCGGGTTTCACATGAAAAAATGCAATGCCTACAGTCGCCCCCACTTTGATGGGACTTGTGAAGTGTGTGACAGTGACAATCCTATCAAAGTACATGCAATGCATTTTCACTTACCTGGCTCGCCAGCTGCCTCGAACTAAGTGGATGAGAGGTGGGTCTTGTTCCCATGTTGAATTGAGTTGTATTGTGGGTCTTGTTCCCAACCTGAGTAAAGTAGTGCGGTGGGTCTTGTTCCCAATTTGATTTTGTTGTGCCGTGGGTCTTGTTCCCGATCTGAGTTTGTTGTGCTATGGGTCTTGTTCCCAATATGAGTTGAGTCGAGGGTCTTGTTCCTGTGGGTCTTGTTCCCGATTTGAGTTGTTGTGAGGGTCTTCTTCCCTGAACTGTGGGTCTTGTTCCCGATTTGAGTTGATGTGAGGGTCTTCTTCCCTGAACTGCGGGTCTTGTTCCCGATTTGAATTGATGTGAGGGTCTTCTTCCCTGAACTGTGGGTCTTGTTCCCGATTTGAGTTGATTTGAGGGTATTCTTCCCTGAACTGTGGGTCTTGTTCCCGATTTGATTTGAGGTGAGGGTCTTCTTCCCTAAACTGTGGGCCTTGTTCCCGATTTGAGTTGATTTGAGGGTCTTTTTCCCTGAACTGTGGGTCTTGTTCCCGATTTGATTGAGGTGAGGGTCTTCTTCCCTGAATTGCGTGTCTTGTTCCCGATTTGAGTTGATTTGAGGGTCTTCTTCCCTGAACTATGGGTCTTGTTCCCGATTGATTTTGAGGGTGAGGGTCTTCTTCCCTGAATTGCGGGTCTTGTTCCCGATTTGAGTTGAAATATGGGTCTTATTCCCTGAACTGTGGGTCTTGTTCCCGATTTGAGTTGAGATAAGTGTCTTCTTCCTTGAATTGTATTGAATGCAGGCTTTGTTCCTGAACTGTACTGAATGTGGGCTTTATTCCCGAGTTTACTGGACGTAGGCTTTCTTCCTGAACTGTACTGGAGGCAGGCTTTATTCCTGAACTGTACTAAATGTGGGCTTTATTCCCGAACTGAACTGAATGCAGGCTTTCTTCCTGAACTGACCGAATGTGGGATTTATTCCCGAGCTAAACTGAGTATAGGCTTTCTTCCTAAATTATGCTTAATGTGGGCTTTATTCCCGAACTGTACTGATTGTGTGGCTTTGTTCCTGAATGCCATACCTGACAGGAACTGATGCTGAACCAATGTGGGCCTCGGCCCAAACTGATATTGATATGGGCCTCGGGTCTAACCTCTTTTGTCGTCCAAGAAAGTGCGTTACACGTCTGTTGGAAGGGTGATTGATCCGATGCTTTTCCGATTTGTCTACTCAACGTCTTTCCTCGCTGTTTTGCCGTTCGGGCTGCTGTTTTCACTTCGATTTGCTGCTGTTTTCGGGTGTTTTTCTGATCACTATTTTAGGTCCATTAAGGCTACTGTTCTGGGTGTTTCGGGGACTGTTTTGGGTAGTTTTCGTCACTGTTTTGTGATGTGAATTTAATTTAATTTATTTAATTGGATGTTACTTTGTGAATTTAATTTAATTAATTTAATGGTTTCAATGGATTTTATTTAATTCAAATTAATTTAACTTGTGTTTAATTGGTTTCGATTCAATTTAATTTGTGTTTAATTTAATCGGTTTTAATTTATTTAGATTTATTTAAATTTAATTTGTGACATGTATTTTAAATGTTTTAATTATTTTTGGAGGTGATTTAATGGGCTTGGCTAAGGTTAAGTTTTAAAACGGAGATCCAACAGCGAACCCGAAGCTAAACACGTGAACTAAATCCAACAAAATGTCAATTCTTGATGCTTCCCTTCCGACGTCCGTTTCCCGCGACTTCCACGACTTAAAAGATAGTTGTCTCCAAATAAGACTCCTCATCGGGTTTCACATGAAAAAATGCAATGCCTACAGTCGCCCCCACTTTGATGGGACTTGTGCAGTGTGTGACTTTGAACAATCCTATCAAAGTTATGCAATGCATTTTTACTTACATGGCTTGCCAGCTGTCACCTGACTTGCCTGCTGCTCCGCCGAGCTGATGATGCAGTGGACCTCGATCCTGGGACGCATCCCAATAACTGCAACCGACAACTGGGGCCTCGACCCTGGGACGCATCCCAATACTGCTGACAAAATGGGCCTCGGCCCGGGGACGCATCCCCAAAATATGATGCAGTGGGTCCACGACCCTGGGACGCATCCCGATAACTGAAACCGACAACGGGGGCCTCGACCCTGGGACGCATCCCAATACCGCTGGCAAAATGGGCCTCGGCTTGGGACGCATCCCCAAAATATGATGCAGTGGGTCCACGACCCTGGGACGCATCCCGATAACTGCAACCGACAACGGGGGCCTCGACCCTGGGACGCATCCCAATACCGCTGGCAAAATGGGTCTCGGCCCGGGGATGCATCCCCAAAATATGATGCAGTGGGTCCACGACCCTGAGACGCATCCCAATAACTGCAACCGATAACGGGGGCCTCGACCCTGGGACGCATCCCAATACCGCTGGCAAAATGGGCCTCCGCCCGGGGAACCATCCCCAAAATATGATGCAGTGGGTCCACGACCCTGGGACACATCCCAATAACTGCAACCGACAACGGGGGCCTCGACCCTGGGACGCATCCCAATATCGCTGACCAAATGGGCCTCGGCCCGGGGACGCATCCCCAAAATGGAATATACTTACGATGATGTGGGTCTAAACCCTAGGATGCATCCCCAAACTTCTGAAGATGATGATATAGGCCTCGGTCTTGAGACCCATCTCTAAAACTGATGCTGATGTGGGCCTCGACCCTGGGACTCACCCCTACAACTGATACTGATGATGATGTGGGCCTCGCCCCAAACCGGTACTAATATGGCCCTAGCCCGCAAACTGATACTGATATGGGCCTCGCCCCCAGCTGCTACTGATATGGGCCTCGCCCCAAACTGATACTAATGTGGGCCTCGCCCCAAACTGATACCGACGTGGGCCTCGCCCCAAACTGATACGGATGCGGGCCTCGCCCCAGATTGATACAGATGTGGGCCTCGACCCTGAGACTCATTCCCAAAACTGCTGATATGGGCCTCGACCCTGGGACTTATCCCCAAAACTGATACTGATGTGGGCCTCGCCCCAAACTGATACTGATGTGGGCCTCGACCTTGGGACTCATCCCCAAAACTGATGCTAATGTGGGCCTCGACCCTGTGACTCATCTCTGAAACCAATACTGATGTGATGGTTCATTCCCGAACCGCGTTGTGAAGTGGTCCATTCTCGAACCGTGTTGAATGTGAGGTGGTTCATTCCCGAACCTTTACTGTGAGGTGGTACATTCCCGAACCATGCTTTATTCTTGGAGTGCCATTCCCGGCTTGTTCATTCTCGAACTCTGATCCATTCTCGGATTACCATTCCCGGCTTGTTCATTCTCGAACTCTGATCCATTCTCGGATTACCATTCTCGGCTTGTCCATTCTCGAACTCTAATCCATTCTCGGATTACCATTCTCGGCTTGTTCATTCTCAAACTCTGATCCATTCTCGGATTACCATTCTTGGCTTGTTCATTCTCGAACTCTGATCCATTCTCGGATTACCATACCTAGCAGAACTGATCTGATATCTCCATACCCAGAGTACCGTACCTGGCAGAGCTGATCTGATATCTCCATACCCGAAGTGTCGTACCTGGCAGAACTGATCTGATATCTATATATATCTAGAGTGCCGTACCTAGCACAACTGATACTGAACCAATGTGGGCCTCGCCCCAATAATGCCATACCCAGTAGAACTATTATTGAACCAATGTGGGCCTCGCCCCCAGAATGCCATACCCGACATAACTAATACTGAACCAATGTGGGCCTCGCCCCCAGAATTCCATACCCGGCAAGCCTGCTATTGATGCTGATGATAATGTGGGCCTCGCCCCCAGCTGCTACTGATATGGGCCTCGCCCCAAACTGATACTAATGTGGGCCTCGCCCCAAACTGATACCGACGTGGGCCTCGCCCCAAACTGATACGGATGCGGGCCTCGCCCCAGATTGATACAGATGTGGGCCTCGACCCTGAGACTCATTCCCAAAACTGCTGATATGGGCCTCGACCCTGGGACTTATCCCCAAAACTGATACTGATGTGGGCCTCGCCCCAAACTGATACTGATGTGGGCCTCGACCCTGGGACTCATCCCCAAAACTGATGCTAATGTGGGCCTCGACCCTGTGACTCATCTCTGAAACCAATACTGATGTGATGGTTCATTCCCGAACCGCGTTGTGAAGTGGTCCATTCTCGAACCGTGTTGAATGTGAGGTGGTTCATTCCCGAACCTTTACTGTGAGGTGGTACATTCCCGAACCATGCTTCATTCTTGGAGTGCCATTCCTGGCTTGTTCATTCTCGAACTCTGATCCATTCTCGGATTACCATTCCCGGCTTGTTCATTCTCGAACTCTGATCCATTCTCGGATTACCATTCTCGGCTTGTCCATTCTCGAACTCTAATCCATTCTCGGATTACCATTCTCGGCTTGTTCATTCTCAAACTCTGATCCATTCTCGGATTACCATTCTTGGCTTGTTCATTCTCGAACTCTGATCCATTCTCGGATTACCATACCTAGCAGAACTGATCTGATATCTCCATACCCAGAGTACCGTACCTGGCAGAGCTGATCTGATATCTCCATACCCGAAGTGTCGTACCTGGCAGAACTGATCTGATATCTATATATATCTAGAGTGCCGTACCTAGCACAACTGATACTGAACCAATGTGGGCCTCGCCCCAATAATGCCATACCCAGTAGAACTATTATTGAACCAATGTGGGCCTCGCCCCCAGAATGCCATACCCGACATAACTAATACTGAACCAATGTGGGCCTCGCCCCCAGAATTCCATACCCGGCAAGCCTGCTATTGATGCTGATGATAATGTGGGCCTCGCCCCCAGAGTGCCATACCCGGCAAAACTGATGCTGATAATAATGTGGGCTTCGCCCTATGATTCATTCCTGGATTCATTCTAAAACTCTGCTGATGTGGGCCTCGGCCCTGGGATTCATTCCAAACCTTTGCTGATGTAGGCCTCGACCCTGGGACTCATCCCCAAAACTGAAATTGATATGGGCCTCAACCCTGGGATTCCTTCCTGGATTCACTCCAAAACTCTGACAATGTGGGCCTCGACCCTGAATTTATTCCCGAAACTGATGATGTTATGTTGTTGTTTCTGGTGGGCTTGTCTTTGCCGCTTTCTCTTTTTCTTCTTTTGAGACCTGTGAATACAAAACAAAACAAACACAAAAAGGGAATGCAAAATATGTTACGTGTATGCATGCATGGATGAATGAATTCCTATTCCGTTGGGTTAGGTCTTCCGCCAGTTCTCCAGGTGATTGCACAGTATTCTCTCTGGTCTCATGGCTCAATTTCTTGTTCTGTCCCGGATTCATGAGGTGGTAGACTGGTCACTCCCAGTCTTGATTTAGCTTTCTGTTCTCCCCTGTTTGCATTTAGTCAAGATGAACCACATGGTGGGGCCTTCCATATCATCATACTATATCACATGCTATGAAATAGTCCCAATAGTTATACATATTATCGTCCTCAAAGAATGTCCAGTAATGAAACCAGAGAACATTCAAAACACTCAATGCAACTCAAATCTGAGTTTTTGAATAAATGATCTATGCCAGAATCAAAGTGTGTGTGTGCAAAGGTTCCTTTGCAGCTTGATCCTTAAGTAAGCTAACTCAATGATTTCGTTTCAAAAATCGGGATCGATGGGTCAAACCAACCTAGATGTCTCAGTTATGCCTGCAGTTGCTTTTCTGTGCTCAATGTGGTATGGTTTTCTTTCTTTTTTCTCTTGTCTTTTTTTTTTTTGAACTTCTCTTTTTCTTTCTTTTTTTTTTCTTTTTTTTGTTTCCTTTCTCTTTTTTCAACACACCTACCCTTTAAGGTAGCATTTCTCCTCATGGTGGTCCTAATACTCGCCCATGGGTAGCTTCACGCTTATCGGTTATAGGTGGTTCAAAAATTTTTTCCTTAGCGACTTTTCTTTTATTTTCAACCATACCACACATCATAACATAAGCAAATCAAGATAGACATCTAAGCAAACGGTCATTCACCGACCTACAATTTCTTCGACTAGTCACTTTGCTAACTACTCAGGTTTTCACTGCTAAGAACCATAATCAAGTGCTTACGAGTCTAACATAGATCAATTAATCAAAGCATCAGATAAAAGCACGTCAAGGGTTTATCGTTTCTATAGTTTCACTCTAAAGCAATCAATTTCATCATCGGACTTATGTCTAACTATCAATGACTAAAAACAAACAATTTTTTTTCTTTCTTTTTTTTCTTTTCTCTTTTTTCCTTTTTCTTTTTCTTTTCCCTCTTTTTTTTCTTTTCTCTCTTTTTTCTCTCTTTTTTTCTTTTTAAAGGCCCCCCCAATGGTCTTTCTATCCTTTCCGTAAAATTTTTTGCTTCTCGATTTCCTTTCCCTCGCTATCCATGTTTGCTAAACGCTGATGTGACAATTCTTCTTTTATCTCTAACCCAACGGATATCCATGATGGATTTTAAGACACAGAGGGTTAACATGATGCATGTATGCATGAGATGCGTGCGATGTATGAGATTTAATACGCATGTGGTTATCAAAAGCATAAAGGGGCAACTTCTATAGGATATACAACTATCGTTCTCATGCGGGTTTATGACAATGCCTTTGATTGAACTCCCTCAACCCACTATAGAAACGGTCAACTAATGCACAAATCATACACATCACAAGACATGATTTCGGGGCCAATTCTCTTATATCCCCAGTGGAGTCGCCAGACTGTAGACAACAGGACCTGGGCGACGCATTTCTAGGCTCGCGGCCTAGTTGGGAGTACGGAGTAGTTCACGGAGGAACTAAACCGGAGAATGATGGAGTCGCCACCCGGTGTGAACCGGGACAAAGATTTAAGGCCGCACTCACCCCTCGCAAGGGAAGACCTCAAACCGTTGGGTTCGGAATGGTCCCTTACTTATGTCACTTGTGATGATATAATTTGTGCAATGAATCAACCAAGTCTACTCAATAATCATGCTCAAGGGTATTTAGATCTAATCATGCTTTCATCCAAATAACTCCACACAATGTAACACAACGAGCATATTAAACCATCAAATCAACATGTATAAATCATTACCCAAGCACATCATTAACTAATAACATGCATAAAGAACAACCTAAATATGCTTTAATAAATAAATAACAAACTAAACTAAATCATGCTTAAATTAATAAATAAAACAACCTAGGAACTATCACATGCTCAAATACAAATTTGGATGAGACGAGATATGTGTATCTTAAGTGGTACGTGGCATTGTATCCCGAGTGCAGACCATACTACCGTCCATTCGGAATCGGCTATGGAATTTACGTCCGGATTTCCATCCGATATACCACAAAAGGAGAACACATATCCCGCTCATCCAACAATCACATCATGCTTCAAACGACTCTCATGCAATAATATTTTAAAATAAATAAAACAAAACAAGAGAAGATAAGTAAAAAGGTGCCCTCAGGTCTAACCTCTTTTGTCGTCCAAGAAAGTGCGTTACACGTCTGTTGGAAGGGTGATTGATCCGATGCTTTTCCGATTTGTCTACTCAACGTCTTTCCTCGCTGTTTTGCCGTTCGGGCTGCTGTTTCGGGTGTATTTTCTGATCACTATTTTAGGTCCATTAAGGCTACTGTTCTGGGTGTTTCGGGGACTGTTTTGGGTAGTTTTTCGTCACTGTTTTGGGGTGTGTTTTCTGGACTGTTTTAAGGCTTATTCTGGACAGTTTTGCTGGGCAGTTTCTGGGTTAATTCAGGGCAATTTCGGGATAGTTTAGGGACTGATTTGGTGCATTTTTTGGGGACAGAATTTTTGGTGATGTTTGGGACAGTTTTCACGGCAATTTGAGGGTTATTTCGAGGCAGAATTATGGGCTGTTGTGAGGCTAATTTTAGGCTGGTTAGAGGGCTGTTATTTAACGTGTGAATGAAGGCAGATTGGTGGCAGTTTATGGCGTGAATGAAGGATGTATTGATGGCAGTTTGTGAGGCGTGAATGAAGGCAGATTGTGAAGGAGAGGCGTGAACTGAGTGGACTTTTGGTGCGTGAAGGGTAGTTGTTTTTTGTAGGCGTGAAGAGCTGTGTGTTATTGGTTTGGTTACGTGGCTTTGTGGCTAGTGGAAGGTGAGGTCAATGAAGGTTAGTGGGCTTTGTGAGGTTAATAGGCAAGGTGGCAGGGGCGTAATGGCTATGTGCTTGAGGCCAAGGGGGGCTGTGAGGTTGGTTGCCGAGCGTTAGGGGCAGTTGATTGATGCGGTGAGGGTAGTCAACGTGGAGGGCTGAGCGATAGGCGTGAAGGGGGCTGGCTGATGACTGCTTATGCATGAGGGATGAGGGCTGTGAGGAAGATGAAGATTAGGGTTTCTGGTTTTTTGGCCGTGAATTGTCTTAGTTATGAGAGAAGAGAGAGAGTTGCCGAGGGGTGGGAGAGCAGAGTGATGATCGTTTATGGTCCGTGAGGGTGTTGCTTTTTGTTGTATTTTCTGATTTTCCTGAATGTGTTGGGGGAATAGGGTTTTATGATTTGTTGTTTTTTGCCGTGAGGGAGAGGAGAGCCATAGGGTTGGTTTGGTGCTATTTTTTATAGTGAGAGGGTAGGGGGATTAGGGTTATGCATGGCTTTGAAAGGAAATAAAATCAATTAATTTATATGTGTATTTAGTTTGATTATAATTTAGTTTAAATGGATTTTAATTTGATTTAGTTATTTAATTTAATTTCAATTTAGTTATTTAATTTAATTTTAATTATTTTTAATTCAATTTAATTTGTGAGATGTGTTTTAAATGTTTTAATTATTTAATTTGTGAGATGTGATTTAATGGGTTTGGTGTGTTTTAAAATAGAGGTCCAACAAGCGAACCCGAAGCGAAACAAGCGAGTTAAATCTGACAAAAATGATAATTTCCAACTTTACCCTTCCAACTTCCGTTTCCCGCGGCTTTCACCACTAAAGAGGTAGTGTCTCCATACGAGACTCATCATCGGGCTGATATGCAAAAATGCAATGTCTACACTCACCATTGAGTTTGGAATTCAAAATAAAAGCTTGGAGCTTCTACATCCATGAAATTTTTTGAAATTTCTTCAACCAACCAATGAAAGTATTCCGCAACTTTCTTTGGTAAATTCACACTTGAATCAATATTTAGGATCCTTGGGCATGTTTAGGACACTAACAATGGTATCATGAGCCACCTAAACTTGATTTTAAATTTTAGGGTTCTTAACTTTAATTTGGGATTTCTTGCTTGGAGCATGATTTTTCGAAATTGGTTGTTTGGTTATGTTTAGATGATGATGAATTGGATTTGTGCATCATTGGATTTGTGAAAAATTGATTAGATTAATTTTCC
This sequence comes from Zanthoxylum bungeanum, assembly GCA_019454045.1. Lineage (NCBI taxonomy): Eukaryota > Viridiplantae > Streptophyta > Magnoliopsida > Sapindales > Rutaceae > Zanthoxylum > Zanthoxylum bungeanum. The sequence goes on along the minus strand of SKCR01029391.1, from coordinate 71,135 downwards.
TCAAAAATCCAACTTGGCCGAATGGAACCCTAGAAATGCTCATGGTGTTTTTTTGAAATTTGACAATTGGATATGTTAATTGGCATGAAATTGAATGTTAATTGTTGATTTAATTGGATTGAAATCAAAAGTGGATGTTAATTTCATGTATTGCCGTGAGCTGAGCATGTTGGAATGAGTTGATTTTACTTCATTTGTGTTGGACATGAATTGGATAATTGAGCATGATTAATGGATTAATTAGTGTTTTGGAAACATTAGATTAATTGATTAATTGTGCCTATTACACTTTAATTGGATTAATATGTAATATGGAATAATATGTTAATTTAATTTATTGTAATTGGGCTAATGGGCTTGGTTGGGCCAAGTATGGTTTTGGACAATTGGGTTGGATCCAATTGGGCCTAAAACTATTTCCATAAAGTCCAAATATGACTATTGGGCCTTTAATAATTTAATTGGGCCTAAATTGATTTTGTGGCATAGGGTGATTCCTAACTTGGGCCTTGCCATCTTGGGTTGGATCCATAATGGCCAAAGCCCATGCCTAAAGAATTAATTGAAAGCTCATTGGACTTTAATTGAATAATATTGGATACTAATTGGGCCTTTGAGACCCAATTGGATTGGATTTGGAATCCAAGTCTTTAAGGCACTAATAAGTGTAATTATTTAATTTGGAATAAGTTCAAATTAGTATTGGATACAATTTAAATTGGATTTAAAATTGTAGTTCGATATAATTCAAGAATACGTACTTTGAGTATTTATTCTTAAACGAGTTGGACTCGCGCAAATCAAATTGTTGTATGAACATTAGATGGTCATTAATTTAAAGATTAATTAATTGGAATAGATTGATTGACAACATGCTTTGTGTGAATAATTGGATGTATTTGTATGAATAATGTATATCGGATGGATATTAGATGGGTGTGGGCAATTTTGGAAATTGTTGTAAGTATGGTACTTATTTATTAAATTGGACCTGCGTGTCCGGCCTTTCACCTCCTTATCTCTTTGTATTTCTCTTCTCACCAATTCCCCTCAATGCAAATGAGGTTTCTTTTAGTATTATGTAATTGGGTAGAAGTATGTAAAGTGCTAGCGGGAGAGAGGAAAGAGAGTGATTTGTTCTAGGAACAAATTGTATTATATATCCATCCGCATATCATTATTAATTTATTCGCGCATTATTATGCTTTTAGAATGCATGTTTAAGGGTGTATGATGAGACCTAATCAAAGATAATAAATTGGTTGTCAATTTACGCGATAACCCTCACTTTAATATTAAGCGTTTTCCTTCCATTGATTGGTTCTCTCTCAAGATCCAAGATTGGCATTGGTTTGTTGGCCAAAGTCAAGATCATTGTCCATCGCGGATGTGTTTGAACCACGAAATCTTTGTTATATATCGCATGTCTTGGGCAGTTGTCTTGTTGGCCAAAGTCAAGGTCACTTCTGTACATCGACGTGGATTACGAAGCTTTCCCACTGTCAATGGGTCGCACTTAACTGGAATCATTAAGCTTGTTGAGCCAAAGCCAATGCTTAGTTGATTCAGAGGAAAAATTTTAGGAAATATATTGGATATATGTTTTGGACTTGGAGGTCCACCTACCGGATCTAGGAATTGGATGGGATCCAATTGATCTTAGAGATCTACCTAGTTAAGTTTCATACAGATTGTTGGCCAAAGTCAAGGTTGTGTGTTATTTAACGGGATCCTAGCCCCTAGGAAACTGGTTTTCCCGAGTACTCCACAGAGGGTTAGAGGCTCGCCGAAAAATAGTGGGAGGCCAGTATTAAATTTGCAATTTCGTTTAATACTTGCTAAACAAGTTCTTTTATTTTATTTATCGTTGTTAAATAAATATTAGTTGGACTAATATTGAATATTGCTTTCTTTGAACAGTTAGACTGTACAATACACTACTACTCCATTTGTAGTTGGTTATATAGTTGGACTATAGTAACCATTGCATTTTGAGTGTACCCGAAATCGTGATTGGATAGTTGGACTATTGCAATCGAGATGGCTGGAAAGATTAGCGTTAGGGACATCATCATGGGCGATAATTTCTTTTTAACAGCTCCATTTTCCAGATTGGGAGATGAATCTCAGGATAGTCCTGGGAGCCGAGAAGTTACTCTATGTTATAGAGAACCTCTCGGGCCTGAGCCCGGAGTTGAGCAAATAGTAGAGCATGAGCTTTGGAAGACTCATCGTGATGATAACTTTAGTGCGCAATCCTTCATGCTTGCCGCAATGACACATCAGTTTTGTCGTCAGAACAAAGGATTGGATCCTTATAGTATGATGTTGAAGTTGAAGGATCTTCACAGATATAACCTTAGATATCAGAAGTACGGATTGCAAAAGAAGCTCTTTCACTCGCGTATGTCAGAGGGTACGTCTGTCGAGCACTATGTGTCGCAGATGATTGCTGACATCGAATAGCTAGGTCAGCTAGGCAAAACCTTCGAGGCCGAGACTTCCATAGATTTGATCTTACAGTCTCTGCCTGACTGCTGAGGCGGGTTCATCATGAACTATAAACATGATGAACAAAGAGAAAACTCTTGGAGAGTTAATGGCGATGCTGAAAGAAGCAGAGCCAGAGCTTCTGAAGGGCAAGAAGCGCAAGCCGCATCTTACTTCAAAATCACAGAAAGCCAAGGCTTGGCCGAAGGCTTCTGGTGGTGTGAAAAAAGGAAAAAGAATGGCAAGGCTACATCATCACAGTATTCTGGGAAGACTAAGGACATATCCCAAGACGTCTGCCTATATTGTAGCAAACGGGGTCACTGGAAGCGTGACAGCCGTGAGTACAAGGCGGAGTTGAAGGAAGTGAAGACGGGCAAGGCTCCGGCTTCAGGTATGTTTGTTATAGACATGTCCACTACTGGTTTAAAAATTGGATTTTTGATTCTGGATGTGGTACTAACATATGTACTGATGAGCAGGATCTGCTGATTATCAGGAGACTGGCTTCAGGCGAGATCGACCTACGAGTCGGAAACGGGACGAGAGTCGCTGTTTTGGCCGTTGGGACCTATATTTTGTATATGCTCTTGGGGCATGTAATTACATTAGGTGACAATTATTTTGTACCTAGTTTGACTAGAATCATCATCTCTGCATTTTGTTTAACCCGTTGCGGGTATACCTTTATATTCAAGAACACTGGGTGTTTTATATATAAAGATGACATTTTGATATGTACAGCAGATGTTAATAATGGTCTTTATATTTTGAATATAAATGAATCTCAAACATATAACATGACAAACAAAAAGCTCAAATTGAGTAATTCTAATGAGACTTATTTGTGGCATTGTCGTCTGGGACGCATTAATAAGACTCGTATATCCACTCTTGGAAGAATGGATACTTGGAACGGATTTGATTCCATTCAAATGACGTCTGTGAATCTTATTTATTAGGAAAAATGCCTAAAACGCCTTTTAGCGGTAAGGGTGTACGTGCCACCGAGCTGTTAGCCCTAATTCATGGTGACTGTGGGAACACAGGATCTGGGGCGACGCATGCTGTCCCGGGCTCGCGGCCCGGTTGGGAGTACGGAGTAGCCACGGGGGACTAAATCGGAGAATAATGGAGTCGCCACCCGGTGTGAACCGGGAAAATGATATTTAAGGCCGCACTCACCCCTCGCAAGGGAAGACCTCAAACCGTTGGGTTCGGAATGGTCCCTTACTTATGTCACTTGTAATGAAAGGATTTATGTAATAATTTAATCAAGTTTAAGTAACACTTATTTCCAAGAGTATCATGCTTCTAAATTCACATGCATGAAATTAATCATCACAAAATACAACATCACATGGCAATCTCATGAACATATTTCAATCATATGATATGGAAAACTAAGAGCAACCTAATCATGCTTGAGTACTATCTCATGAATACATCGAATGGATAAATGCAGGAATACAAATAATATGATTGGCTACATAAAGCAAGGGAGATCACCCAAGAGGCAATTGTGCATGAAATATGATGAGACAAACTCAGTTCAGTGTGTGCGCATTCGTGTAGCGTTTGTAAACACGTTCGAATGGTAAACAGAAGGTTCGCGTTCGTGTAGCGTTTGATAACACGTTCGAACGGGACCAGACCTGATGATACAAAATGCATGCGCGTTCGAGTAGCGTTTGATAACACGTTCGAACGGTAAACAGAAGGTTCGCGTTCGAGTTGTGTTCGATGACGCGTTCGAACGGGAACTGGCAGATTGCATACATTCATATGGTTTTAGATACCGCATTCAAACAGGATCACAACAACGATATATCTAATCACATGGATATCTAAATCATGCATAAAGATTAACATGCTAAGGACTAAATCATGCTTAAGAATAAATAACGCACTAGGCCTAATCAGGCTAAATAAATAAATAAGGTACTAACTACATCATGCTCAAATACAAGTTTGGATGAAACAGAATATATATATCTCTCAAGTGGTACGTGGAGTTGTATCCCGAGTGCAGACCGTACTACCGTCCATTCGGATTCGGCTACGGAATTTACGTCCGGGTTTCCATCCGATATACCACAAAAGAGAACATGCATTCCGTTTATCCGGAATTCACATCATGCCTCAACAAAACGACTCTCATGCAATAAAAAATATATTAGAATAAGTAAAAGACAAATGAAAGATAATAAATACAAGGTGCCCTCAGGTCTAACCTTTTATGTCGTCTCTCGGTAGTACGATGTACGGTCGTCGAAAGGGTGGATACTCCGCAACTCTTCCGGTTCACTGGTTCACTGCTCTCGTTCGTTGTCTTACTATTTTGGGTCGTCGTTCTCCGTCTTTTGCTGCTGCTTTTGACTCCGATTCGCTGCCGCTTTGCTGGTGTATCTTAGTTACTATTTTTGGGGTGTTTTGGCTACTATTTTGGGTGTGATTTTCGGTGGTGTTATGGTGTGGTTCGGGGGCTGTTTTATGTGTGTTTTAGGGCTACTGTGTGGCTGACGAAGTGGGGGCAGTGTGTTGAAGGGGTGAAGGTGAGGCAATTTGTTAATTGTGTTGTGTTTATGGCGTTGAAGGGCTGTGTGGCATGGGCAGATTTGTGAGGCTTATGGACGTGTAGGGCTGATCGGTTTGTGAAGGTGCTTTTAACGTGAAGGCTTGGGGTATTTTCTTTTGTGTCTTGTGATTTGTGTGAGTTGTGTGTATATTATGTGTATGAGCTAGGGGAGGCTTTTCTTGTATGAATGAGCTAGGGGAGTGCATGTCTTGGTTATGGGTTGTTTATATAGAGAATGGCTAGGCTTCACCTTATCTCACAAGGAAGGGATTTTGGCATTAAAAGAATGATTTGATTTGGTATTCAACAAGGAAAGGATTAGATTGAGGGGGGACAAATCTTGGCTAGATTAGGAATACAAAATATTTAATTTGTTATAATTGATTTTAATTAGGCATGACATCTTTTTAATTTAGTATGTGATTTTGTTTAGTTAGGAAGGAATCTTGTGTAATTGGTGGGTGAATATCTTAATTAAGGAATTAAAATATTTGATTGATTTTAATGTTTATTTTAATTTGGTAAGTGATTTTTAGATTTGTTTTGATTTCACCATGTGTTAAATATGTGTTTTAAGTGGGCTTGGGCGTGTGGGCCAAGGCTTGGGTGAATTGGGCTTAATGTGAGGCTAGCAGCAAAACCAGAATTACCGACACCGTTCAAACGCCTCCTCGAACGCGGCACGAACGCCCGCAATCTGTTTGGCGTTCGAACGTATACACGAACGCAACACGAATGAAAACAGTGAACCTTGTTTATTATGAATTTCCCCTTCCGTGTCCGTTTTCCGTGACCTCCGTGACTTAAAAGGTAGTGTCTCCAAATGAGACTCATCATAGGTACTTATGTGCAAAAATGAAGTGCCTACAGTGACGTATGTGGGCCCATGTCTAGCCAGGCTAGAGGTGGATAACAATACTTCGTGACCTTTACAGATATTGCATCGCATTATGGTTATGTGTATCTTATGAAACACAAGTCGGAAACTTTTGATAAATTCAAAGAGTTTCGACATGAAGTAGAAAAATAGACTGGCAAAAGTATTAAAAATATTGCGGTTGGACCGTGGTGTAGAATACTTAAGCAATGAGTTTCAAGATTACTTGAAAGAGTATGGTATTCTTTCACAGTGGATTCCTCCCGGAACATCTCAATTAAATAGTGTGTCCGAACGGAGAAACCGAACTTTGTTGGACATGGTAAGGTCAATGATGAGTCGAACTGAGCTACCAATTTCCTTCAGGGGATACACATTGAATAATGCAATACTTATTTTGAATAAGGTTTCGTCAAAGTCTGTTGGACAGACTCCATATGAAATATAGACAGGAAAGAAATCGGGTTTCTCATTCCTGAAGATTTGGGGATGCTGGGCATACATTAAACATTTGGATGGTGCCAAGCTAGAACCCAAATCGAATAAGTGCCTATTTGTAATTGGTTATCCTAGGGAAACCAAAGGATGTTATTTCCACAACCCATAAGAGAACAAAATATTTGTTGCTCTCTATACGGTTTTCTTTAGAGGAATTCCTAAATGCAGTTGGTAGATGAGAGGAAAGTAGAACTCGATGAAAATCGGAGTAATACTGTTTCTGGCACCGAATTCCTCACGGAACATGAACAGTTCATCAGGGATGAGACTGTTTCACACAATCTTCTAATACACAAGAACCGCGTAGGTCGGAGAGAGTCAGAAGACAACCTTAGAGGTATGGGTTTCTGATATCGCCTCATGTAGATATTAATCTTATTGAGGAAGATGAACCGACTACGTATGAGGAAGCGATACAAGGTATCAACTCTGCTTTATGGCAAGGTTCCATGAAGTCCGAAATGGATTCCATGTATACCAACCAAGTTTGGATACTGGTTGATGTACTAGAAGGCATAGTGCCTATTGGTAGTAAATGGGTCTTCATGGTGAAGACAGACATGGATGGCAACATACAAACGTACAAAGCTAGGCTAGGCTGTAGCAAAAGGGTATCGTCATCAATATGGTGTCGATTACGACGAAATCTTTTACCCGTTTCCATGATTAAATCCATTCAGATAATGCTTGCTAATACTGTATATTTCGATTATGAAATATGGCAGATAAACGTCAAAACCGCTTCCTTAACGGAAACCTTTTGGAGGATGTTTATATACAACACCCTGATGATTTTGTCATGCCAAAACATGAAAACAAGGTTTGCAAGTTAAATCGATCCATTTATGGATTGAAGCAAGCATTACGTTCTTGGAACCAATGTTTTGATGAGATCATATTACAATATGATTTCATTCAAAACGAAGATGATTCTTGTGTATATAAGAAGGTTAGTAGGAGCACATTGACAATGACTGTCCTATACGTTGATGATGTATTGCTTCTTAACAATGACATTCCCATATTAAAATCGGTGAAAGCTTGGCTTTCATTAAAATTCTCCAAGAAATACTTGGGAGAGGCAACCTTTATTCTAGGAATAAGGATCTACTGGGATAGATCTAAAAGTTGTTGGAACTCTCCGAGAACTCGTACATTGACAAAGTATTGAAAAGATTCAACATGGATCAGTCCAAGATGGGCTGCTTTCGGTGTCATATGGCGTCTCTATATCTAAGGACATGTGTCCGAAAATGTTGGGAAGCGGCCGCGAGTGCGCAGCGGAAAATAAAATTATTATGATGCCGTTTTCCCTTTGCCCAAGACCCATTTGTTTTTGATTATTCTACAAGCCTAGGCATGTTACTATATATTCTAAGCATAAACTCATAAAACATGCAAAGAACATAAACCTAAACATGCTAACTATCATAAGAACTCTAATTTTAATAAAGAAAAAAGACTTACTTGAACCGAAGACTCCTCCAGTCCTCCCTCCAATCTACAAGCTTTTCTCGAACTCAGCAAGCTCTTCCACGTTCCAAAGAGCCACCCAAGTGTGTGGCCTCCAAAGATGCACACACCAAAGCCAAAACTCAACGGCAAGACTACGCCTTGAGTGCACGGGTATTTTGCCCTTGGTGCTAGCCTAGGAAAATACCTCAAAACTTTTAACTCGAGGTTCCTCTAGTCAATTAGACTTAAGGATCCTCAAAATCAGTGGCTTACTCTTAAACTTTAGAGTTGCTCACTTATATAAACCCAAGATATGAAAGGTTTTGGTGTAGCAAATTTGTAAAGATTCTTTGGGTTTATATATGGTCCAAAAGACAACAAAATTAATTAAGAATCCGATGTGGGATAAAAGCTAATTTAATCTTAGCCATTGGATCTTAATTTAGTGGTTTAATGAGATTATAAAACCCTAATAAGAGTTTGGGCCGAATTGGAATTCAAAACAAATAATATTTTTTACTATTCACATTACTATTCACGTGAATAGTAATTTTTTTTATTCCAATTCCCAAAGTGCCCCTATCGTCATTCACCAATCCCTAAGCCACTATGGAACCTCATAAATGATCTGTTCAATAATTAAACACATTGAACCATTTATGAACAATTCCTACGCAATCATATATGCTGTTATATTTGTACTGTGCACTGTTAACCAATGATTTCGACTTTGTTGTGTGTGACCTTTTGGGTTCCCCTCAAGTTGGACATGAAATGAATCGTGATAATTTAATCGAACATAAATTATCCTCCGATCAGATGGTCGTTCGATTTCAATGACCAAGGTTGACATCTAGCAACATGCCAAGGCCCCCAAATGAGAAGGAAAGATATATATACCCATTCTGTATGCGATTTACATATGATACGATCCATCGCCTCACTGTATCCCCACATATTGACCTAGGGTACGGAAAATGTCTACCCATATGGTCAAAGGTATGATGTTGATAGTGTCATGAATCGTGCTAACCCAAGAATCTCACATGATTCTTCCGCTGTGGCCACAGTCTCAAGCACTGATCACACATATCAACCCTCGAACATGAATATTACTTTTATAAGAAAATATTATCCGAGAGAGTGGCGATTCTCTGTTGTATCCTTAGAAACTTCATGTGTTTCAAAAAATGACCCAATCATACCCTTATGACCGGATCTTTTGAACCGGGGAAGGAGAATGTCAAAGTTATTTTATCCACACATAAGATTGTAAAGACCTCAAGTCAAAGGACTAGTCATATAATCGATACATGAAATTTCTCACACATACATGGGATAAACACTTCATAATAAAACTTTCGGCGGTCAGTTCGATGGACACGAGCAACTCATGCATCCATGTGATACACCAAGCGGACGGATCTCCGCTAGTAGCCTATGATATCGGCTACCCCACTTAAGGGCGGATCATATCATCATGCTAGTCTCTCCGCTTTGTGAACGCCCAGATTATTCACAAAACTATGACTAGGAACATTTAAGAGTAATGATTCTCATAAGGCGTGGAAGCCATCATCTTATTACTCCAAGGGCTTTATTACAGTGTTGATGATTCATATATGGCATATCCCTAACAATCTTCCACTTGCACTATAGCCAACTAGTATGAATCTGGACACTATACTCTCTGGTGTTCCTATCATGCTTTTGTTGAGTCAGTTCTTTAGTTAGAGAATCTGCAAGATTATCTTCTGTGGGTATTTTCTCTATAATAACTTCTTTTCTCTCAACAATCTCCCTGATGAGATGAAATCATCTGAGTACATTCTTGGATTTCTGGTGGGACCTTGGTTCTTTTGATTGATCAATGGCGCACGTGTTGTCAGAATACATCGTGACGCCATTCTTTATCGCGGGAAGCACTTCCAGCTCCGTGATGAACTTCTTTATCCAGACTGCTTCTTTAGATGCCTCAGATGCTGTAATATACTCGGCTTCAGTGGTGGAGTCCGCTGTAGTTGTTTGTTGTTGACTACTTGAGCTTTTCCAACTTACAACACCGCCATTTAAAGTAAATAGATATCTTATTTGCGATCTGTTGTCATCCCTATCGGTCTGAAAGTTCTCATCACAGTAACCAATGACTTTCATCTCAGAACAATCTCCGTATATCAAAAACATATCCTTAGTTCTTCTTAGATACTTGAGGATTGTTTTGACAGCTGCCCAATGTTGCTCACCAAGATTTTTCTGATACCTGCTCGTTATGCTAAGAGCATAGAGACATCATGTCTTGTACATAGCATGGCGTACATGATCGATCCTATTGCGGAAGCATAATGGATTATACTCATACGCTCTCTATCTGAAGGAGTATGTGGATATTGCTCCTTAGATAATTTGATTCCATGACAAGTAGGTAAATTACCTTTTTTGGAAACTTCCATTTTGAATCTTTTCAAAACTTTATCTATGTACGTAGATTGAGAAAGTCCTAACAACCTCTTAGATTTATTACGGTAGATCTTAATGTCGAGGATGTAGGCCGCTTCTCTCAAAATTTTCATGGAGAAATTGTGAGATAACCATTGCTTGGTGGCTTGCATCATTGGAATATCATTCCCGATGATTAATATGTCATCGACATATAATACAAGAAATACAACAGCACTCCCACTACTTTTCCTGTAAACACAAGGCTCGTCTACATTTTTGATGAAGTCAAATTCTTTGATTGTCTCATCAAATCGTATATTCCAACTTCTAGAGGCTTGCTTGAGTCCATAAATGGATCGTTTAAGCTTGCATACTTTCTTATGATCATCCTTAAATGCAAACCCCTCAGGTTGTGTCATATAGACTTCCTCTACGAGGTTCCCATTAAGGAAAGCTGTTTTGACATCCATCTGCCAAATCTCATAATCAAAGTGTGCAGCTAGTGCCAGTAAAATTCGAATGGACTTTATCATTGCAACAGGCGATAAGGTTTCGTCATAGTCAATTCCTTAGATTTTTCTATAACCTTTAGCCACCAACCTAGCCTTATAGGTTTGGATGTTACCTTCTGCATTAGTTTTACGCTTGTAAATCCACTTGCAGCCTATGGGTTTTATCCATTCAGGTGCATCTACCAAGTCCCAGAATTGATTCTGATACATATGGTTTATTTCGGATTTCATGGCCTCAAGCCACTTGACTGAATCAATGTCACGTATTGCTTCATCATAACTGGTGGGATCGTCATTATCAATGACCTGATCATGTTCCTCATCAATATGGAAACCATATCTTTCAGGCTCATGTCTTTCCCTACCAGACTTTCTGAGTTCATAACCTTGTGGTTGTTCCGTCGCTGCCCTTTTAAGGGGCATGGGGTTTAGTTATATGTTAGTTTGTTCTTCTCGTACCTCATCGAGGTCAAGTCTACTCCCACTATATTTCTTGAGAATGAATTCATTCTCTATAAATTTAGCATTTCGTGAGACTAATGTTCTTTGTTCATTTGGGACGTAGAACAAGTATGCTCTTGAGTTCAAGGCATATCCTACAAACTTACATTTAACTGCCATATCATCCAATTTGTTAGTTTGTGTGAGCTTGACATATGCGTCACATCCCCAAACTCTTAGATAACTAAGACTAGGACGTTTCCCAGACCATAACTCATATGGTGTTTGACTAACAGTCTTGAAGGAACTTGGTTTAGTAGTAGTGTTGCAGTTTCTAAAGCAAGAGCCCAAAATGAAAGAGGTAGATCCGTGCCTGACATCATTGATCGGACCATATCTAATAATGTCTGATTTCTCCTTTCAGAGACCTCATTATGATGTGGAGTTCCCGGAGGAGTCCACTGGGAAACAATGCCATTTTCTCTCAAGTAATCTCGAAATTCGTTGCTTAAGTATTCACCACCTCGGTCTGACCTTAGTGACTTAATACTTTTATTAAGATGGTTTTCTACTTCAGCCTTGAAGTCTTTGAATTTCTCAAAGGCTTCAGATTTGTACCACATAAGGTACACATACCCATATCATGAATGATCATCGATAAAGGTAATGAACTAGGAGAATCCACCTCTAGCGGTGACTGACATTGGTCCGCATACATCAGATTGTATGAGTTTTAATGTCTCCGCTGCACGCTGTCCTTTACCTTTGAAGGGTAATTTGGTCATTTTACCAAGTAAACAAGACTCACAAGTTCCATAAGGTTTATATTTGAAGGGTTTGAAATACCCATCCTTATGTAGCTTAATTAATCTTGTTTCATTGATATGACCTAAGCGATTGTGCCATAGAAGTGATTCATTGAGATTATTCGAGTTAACGTTGTATATATTAGAGGTTGAACATTCTTTGTTAGTTTGTAAGACATAGATACCATTATTCAAAATACCATCTCCATATTTTATTTCATTGAAATAAATAGAACATTCATTACAACTTATTAGGCATGAAAAGCCTTTATTACATAAAGAAGAAATTGAAATGATTTTCTTTACTATAGAAGGTACATAAACACAATCTTCTAAGTCTAAAACTAAACCATTCGGCAAAACTAATGAATAAGTCCCCACGCACAATGCAGCCATTTTGCTCCATTACCCATGCGTAAGTCAACCTCCCCATGACGGAGTCTCCTACTGTTTCTCAGGCCATTGGCCTTGCCCTTATTTTTCTTTAGGCCTCGTGGCTTCAGGTCCGTACCCGTAAGCATGACAGAGGTTTTAAGCTCCGGTTTCAAGTCATTCTCTGCTTGCTTTATCAGATTGTGCAATTATGCTAAAGTAGCTTCTTTATCAGACAGATGAAAGTGCATAATAAAGTTAGAGAATTCTTTTGGTAAGGACTGAAGAATTAGATCGTGACCTATCTCATGATCCATGATGAACCCGAGGTTGGCCAATTTTTCTATTCACGTTACTATTCATGTGAATAGTAATTTTTTTTATTCTGATTCCCAAAGTGACCCCATCGTCATTCACCAATCCCTAAGCCACTATGGAACCTCATAAATGATCTGTTCGATAATTAAACACATTGAACCATTTATGAACAATTCCTACAGTAATCATATATGCTGTTATATTTGTACTGTGCACTGTATGCGATTTACATATGATACGATCCATCGCCTCACTGTATCCCCACCTATTGACCTAGGGTATGGAAAATGTCTACTCATATGGTCAAATGTATGATGTTGATAGTGTCATGAGCTGTGGCCACAGTCTCAAGCATTGATCACACATATCAACCCACGAACTGGAATACTACTCTTATAAGAAAATATTATCCGAGAGAGTGGCGATTCTCTGTTGTATCTTCACAAACTTTATGTGTTTCAACAAATGACCCAATCATACCCTTATGACCGGATCTTTTGAACCAGGGAAGGAGAATGTCAAAGTTATTTGATTCATACATAAGATTGTAAGGACCTCAAGTCAAAGGACTAGTCATATAATCGATACATGAAAGTTCTCACAAACAAATGGGATAAACACTCCATATGAAAACTTTCGGCGGTCAGTTCGATGGACATGAGCAACTCATGTATCCATGTGATACACCAAGCGGACGGATCTCCGCTAGTAGCCTATGAGATCGGCTACCCCACTTAAGGACATATCATATCATCATGCTAGTCTCTCCGCTTTGTGAACACCCAGATTATTAACAAAACTATGACTGGGAACATTTAAGAGTAATGATTCTCATAAGGCGTTGAAGCCATCGTCTTATTACTCCAATGGCTTTATTACAGTGTTGATGATTCATATAAGTTATGTAAGACACGTATAATAAAGATTTCCATTTTATTAACTAGTGAAAATATTACAAATACATGTACATATAGCCCATCCACAAGTTGGGTATAGGGATATCCCTAACATAAAACTCAAGATGAGAGAGATTCAATGAACCGAATCCTGTTCGCTCAAGCAGTCGAATCGATCATGTATGCCATAACATGTACGTGACCTGGTATCTCATACGCTTTGAGCATATGTAGTCACAATCAGGCCGATCTAGGTGATGGTCACTGGATTGATGTTAAGAACATCCTTAAGTATCTTAGACGAACTAAGGATGCTTTCTTAATTTATGGAGATGGAGAACTTGAGGTGACTGGGATCACCGTTGCAAGTTTCCAAACCGATAAAGACGACTGTAAGTCGCAATAAGGGTACATATTTTGTTTGAACAACGGAACAGTGAGTTAGAAATATTTTATGCAAGATACTGTTGCCGATTCAACAACAAAAAGTGGAATACATTGCTGCGGCTGAGGCAGCAAAAGAAGCATTTTGGATCTAAAAAATTTCTAATTAGATTAAGAGTAGTTCTGTTAGCAGCTGAGCTGGGCTACATCACAGGCTAAGGAATTACGGTCTCATCAATGATCCAAATATGTACTTCGACGGTTTCATCTGATTCGTAAGATCACACATCGTGGCGATGTCAAGATCGAAAAGATCGTTTCAGATGATAACCTTGCATATCCGCTGGCGAAAGCGATATCTCAGTATAAGCATGAGCGACCCATACATAGTTCAGGTGTTGGACACTTAAGTGATTGGCTATAGGCCAAATGGGAGATTGTTGGACAATTATGACCCATAACTTCACTATTTGTAAAAGACATGGTGTTTTTGTACAAAATAACTATGTGACAAAGAAAATTTCTATTTTATCATTTTGTAATTGGATTACTTGGATATATGAATGATAAAAGTCCATATGATTAGTACCATATTAATAAGATATGAGACAGTATTAATCCATGAAAGGTTTAATCATTAAATATCCACAGTCGTAGTATTATCGAGACTGGACATCGATAATGCGGAATAGGCTAGTATTACACTTATGCGCGTTATGGAAGCTTAACGGTATAGTTCTCATATATTTAAGTATTGGATACTTATGCAAGTGTGATAGGAGGTTATGTTAGCCGTTGGACTGGGAACATCTTCGCTCTGGATAGACCCATAGGAATCCTATTGGTAATATGACTATGTGTCTATGGGAATCCGAATCAGGGTAGGTGTATGTGGTCTTAACCTGATACTTGCATCGCTAATTCTTGCGAAAATTAGTATACTTTGGTTTTGGTCGTCCGAAGCTTTAACAGGTTCTGTGTATGCCTCTTCTAGGTATACTGAGAATCGTAGTGTATTGGGTGTGATGTCAAGATGGAAGTATCATTTCAGTCATATGGAGATGATGATCACGCAGGGATACAGAACTAGTACTCCTAAATGCTGCAGCTATCGGGATAGTATGACTAGGTCATGATTATCCGATTACAGAGACTAGGTTCTAGTGATCCGATATATGCTTCGTACGGGGCAGACATAATTCCAACCCTAAGCCTAGCATGTGACATCCGATACTGGATCGTATTACGCAATATATTATATACTACGCCTGATACAGATTATATATTCCTAGTTGAATATTTATGGAGAATTGGGTAGGCACGGTGCTATGCTAGAAGCCAACCATGTCTCGTAAATCAGTGAGAATGTGGTACAGGGTACGTATGTGTCGGATAGTCCGACAACCGTATTTACTGCCAACATATATAGGGATCTCTTGGGTCGCTTCCCAAAGATTCACCGATGACATTTGACTCGAACAGATAATTAATATGGGATTAATTACGGCAAGAATTAATTTGGGATTAATTCGACTAGAAGGGAGAACGCGATTAATTTGGAATTAATCGGCAAAGTAAATTTAATAGTTAAATTGGATTTTACTATTTAATTTATTTAATTGGGCTAAAATAATATATCGGATATATTAATTGAAATTGGATTTCAATACGAAATTAAAATTGGATTTTAATTCAAGCGAACTAATTAATTTGGAATTAATTCGTAAGCGGCTTTCGTAATAATTTTACTAGGCATTATTATTTAATTAAATTGGATTTAATTATTTAGCGACGGAAAATTCGTTTAGTCGGATTAAACGATCTGGGCCCCAAGTGTGTTGTGTAAGCCAAATAAATTTGGAATTTAAAGTGGTGGGACTCACTTTACTTACATCACTTGTTTGACAATTGATGGAATTAGTTGGATGCAATTAATGAATTCTTATCATTACACCAACCTTGTTTTTGGAAAATATTTTACACACCAATTTTTGTAAAATTGAAAACAACTTTTTCTCTCATTCTCTCCCAAAACCGTGAGCCATCTTCTTCCTTGGGAAAATTTTGCTTCACAAATTGTTCAAGCTAGCACTTAAAGGAGTCAAAGAAAGGTGATAGGGAAACTCACCATTGAGTTTGGAATTCAAAATAAAAGCTTGAAGCTTCTACATCCATGAAAATTTTTGAAATTTCTTCAACCAACCTGTAGGACACAGAAATCGGCGACGCTGTTCTAGGCTCGCGGCCTAGTCGGGAGTACGAAATAGCCCACGGGGGAACTAAACTGGAGAAATAACATGGAGTCGCCACCCAGTATGAACTGGGAAAATGATTTAAGGCCGCACTCACCCCTCGCAAGGGAAGACCTCAAACCGTTGGGTTCGGAATGGTCCCTTACTTATGCCACTTGTAATGAATGAATTTATGCAATAATCTAACCAAGTCTACGTAACATATACTCAAGATAACCTACATCTGAGTTCACATATAACCTATATCTAAGTTTGCATATAACTTATATCTAAGTTTGCATGCATAAAAGTAAATCGACATAACGGTAAGCACACAATTTCATAAACATGTTAAATTGTTAAATACGGAAATATAAACAATAAACGGAAATTAAATGTGAAATAATAAAAGACTAATAATGCGAAATAAATACAGAACAATAAATATGTGACCAAAGAACTTGGCCGTTTTCAATATAGGACTTTGCATATCTGGTTGGACGTATTCCACGTCCAACCGAGCATGCCGTTTCCAGGACGACAAAATAAAATATAACAAATGGTGCCCTCAGGTCTTACCTTTTAAGTCACTTCTCGGGAGTGCGTTGGGACGTCGCCGGAAGGGTTAATGCTCCACAACTCCTCTGGTTCACTGGTTCAATGTTTTCTTTCGTTGCTTCACTATTTTGGGCTGCTGTTTTCTCTATTTTTGCTGCTATTTTTGAGGATTTTTTTGCTGCTGTTTTGGGGTTGTTTCAGGGACTATTTCTGAGGTTATTTTGCTGCTGTTTTGGGGTTGGTTCGGGGACTGTTTTATGGTCAGTTTTGGGACCGTTTTGGGCAGTTTTGTTGGGCTATTTTTGGGCGTGAATTGAAGGCAGTGCAGAGGCTGTTTGTGGGCGTGAATTGCTGGCAGTTTGGGCTGTTTCGTGGGTGTTTGGTACGTGAAGTTGGGGGGCTTTGTTGAGGGGTCTGGTACGTGAAGTTGGGGGCTGTGTTGAGGGCTGCTTCGTGGGTGAGAAGAGGACGTGAGTGAGGGCTGTTTCGTGGATGTTTATTTGGTGTGAATGGAGGCTGCTTCGTGGGTGTTATTTGACGTGAGTGAGGGCTGCTTCGTGGGTGAGAGTGATGAGTGAGGGTGTGCGTGAGACTGTGATGAATGAGTGTGTGCGTGAGGGTTGTGATGAATGAATGTGTGTGTGAGGGTTGTGTGTGAGAGTGATGGAGGCGTGAAGGGGCTGAGGTGTGTTTGTTGTCGGTCTGGTGGCTGATGAGAGTTATTGCGGTTCGTGGGTGCGTTGGGACCAAGTCTACGTAACATATATGCAAGATAACCTACATATGAGTTCGCATATAACGTATATCTAAGTTTGCATATAACCTATATCTAAGTTTGCATGCATAAAAGTAAATCGACATATTGGTAAGCACACAATTTCATAAACATGTTAAATTGATAAATACGGAAATATAAACAATAAACGGAAATTAAATGCGAATTAAATGCGGAACAATAAATATGTGACCAAAGAACTTGGTTGTTTTCAATAAAGGACTTTGCATACCCGGTTGGACGTATTCCACGTCCAACCGAGCATGCCGTTTCCAGGATGACAAAATAAAATATAACAAAGGGTGCCCTCAGGTCTTACCTTTTAAGTCGCTTCTCGGGAGTGCGTTGGGACATCGCCGGAAGGGTTAATACTTCTCAACTCCTCCGGTTCACTGGTTCAATGTTTTCTTTCGTTGCTTCACTGTTTTGGGCTGCTGTTTTCTCTGTTTTTACTGCTGTTTTTTAGGGTGTTTTGCTACTGTTTTAGGGTTGTTTCGGGGACAATTTCTGAGGTTATTTTACTGCTGTTTTGGGGTTGGTTCGGGGACTGTTTTAGGGTCAGTTTTGGGACTGTTTTGGGGTGTATTGGGCAGTTTTGCTGGGCTATTTGTGGGTGTGAATTGAAGTCAGTGCATGGGCTGTTTGTGGGCGTGAATTGCTGGCAGCTTGGGCTGTTTCGTGGGTGTTTGGTATGTGAAGTTCGGGGGCTGTGTTGAGGGGTCTGGTACGTGAAGTTGGGGGGCTGTGTTGAGGGCTTCTTCGTGGGTGAGAAGAGGACGTAAGTGAGGGCTGTTTCGTGGGTGTTTATTTGGCGTGAATGGAGGCTGCTTCATGGGTGTTATTTGACGTGAGTGAGGGCTGCTTCGTGGGTGAGAGTGATGAGTGAGTTTGTGTGAGGCTGTGATGAATGAGTGTGTGCGTGAGGGTTGTGATGAGTGTGTGTGTGTGTGAGGGTTGTGTGTGAGAGTGATGGAGGCGTGAAGGGGCTGAGGTGTGTTTGTTGTCGGTCTGGTGGCTGATGAGGGTTATTGTGGTTCGTGGGGTAGTTTGTATGTGTTTTGTGAGAGATTAGGGTTTGTTATGGTGCGGTTCAGATGCGCAGGTTTATTGCCGAGAGGAGAGAGGTAAGAGGGGAAGGAGAGCTATGGCTTAGGGTTTTGATTTTTGTGTGTTGTGTCGTGAGAGTCTATGTGAGATTAAGGGAGAGAGGCGTGATGGAGAAGGGAATGCTAGGGGTGTGAAGGGTTGGTTTATCATTCTTTTTATAGGAGTGGGTTAGGGTTGTCATTATTTGGGTAGGAAAGAAATATTGTGTAATTATAGAGGATATCTTTTAATTAGTGTGTGATAAGGAAAATATCTATTAAATTAGGAAGGTAATTTGTTTTAGTTTAGGAAAGGGATTTATGAGATTTGATTTGATTTGATTTAGTTTAGGCATGTGATTTAATTTAATTATGAAGGTAATTTATGAGATTTTATTTGATTTTATTTAGTTTAGGCATGTGATTTAATTAAATTAGGAAGGTGATTTATTTAGATTTATTTAATTTAGGCAATGTGATTTATTTAAATTAGAAAGGTGATTTAATTAGATTTATTTAATTTAGGAATGTGATTTATTGTGTTGGATTTTTGGATGTGATTTAATGGGCTTGGAGGCTTTATGGGCGTGTGGTTGGTTGTTTTGGTGGGTTTGGTGTGGATTACGGGGGTTTTGGGCCAATGATAAGTTTTAAACCAGAGGTGCAACGAGTAAACCCGAAGCTAAGCAAACGAATTGAGTCCAACAAGGTATTGATTTCTGAATTTCCCTTCCGATGTCCGTTTCCCGCGACTTCCGCAACTCAAAGGGTAGTGTCTCCATACGAGACTCATCATCGGGACTTATATGCAAAAATGCAATGCCTACACAACCAATGTAAGTATTCCGCAACTTTCTTTGGTAAATTCACACTTGAATCAATATTTAGGATCATTGGTGTAGGCACTGCATTTTTACATGTAAGTCCCGATAATGAGTCTCATATGGAGACACTACCTTTTAAGTTGTGGAAGTCGCGAAAAACGGACGTCGGAAGGGAAAAGTCAGAAATCAGTACTTTGTTGGATTTTATTCGTTTGCTTAGCCTCGGGTTCGCTTGTTGGATTTCTGTTTTAAAACTCATTCTTGGCCCAAAACCCCCGCAAGCCACACATCAAGCCCACACACCACCAAGCCCACCAAAAGGACCAACCACACGCCCACCGCTGGACGAGCCAGCTTCTAAAGATGCAGACTCGGCCCTCAGAGAAGGACCAAATCAAGATGATCATCATGGGCACCAAGCCCTCCATTTATGGCAAACTGAGGAGAATGACCTCCATGATTACTGATTTTCGACAGTTGAAGGAAACTTTCATGGATATTGAGGAAGAAGCGGCTGAGAATAGAAAGTTCTATAGCCTGAACAGGAGGCCCATTGGGGGAACATCAGGCACCAAGCCTGTTTCTGCTGAAATTGCTACCATCCGGAACTGGCGATTCTCCAACCTGGGTAGACCCTTGTCTAAGGTGCTGGAGAAATTAAAGAGACAGAGACTTCTGAAACCCTTAGAGACCAAACCACTTCCACACCCTCCACCACCACATCTCAACCTGAACCACTATTGTCATTTCCACAAACAGAAAGGCCATGACACTGACAGTTGCGCCCGCCTCCGCCATGAAATCCAGGACCTCATAGACACCCAAAAAATACCCGACCCCGAAAAAGAACAGCCCAACTCACATCAAAACCCCTACCAAATTATCACTTTGTCCTACCACCTACCTATATGATAAGCTCGGGCCTACCCGAAAGCCTTGTCCTCAAATCCTTTGACTACCAAGCCTTTTGCCTGGGGATTTGGGATAGCAACAGCGAAGATGAAACAAAACAGTGGAAGAATTTCTGGGAAGACTTCTCCAGTAGTGATGGAGAAGATGTGAGAGGAATGACACACAGGGGGCGTTTCTACAGTGATACGGCTGAGAAGGGTAAAGAAGTGTTGACAGAAGTGAGAGAAGTGACAGAAAATGTGGATAATACTAAAGGGGATGCAGTGCTGCGCCAGCTAAAGAAGACACGGGCACAGGTCAGCATCTGGAAATTGTTGTGTTTGTCATAGGAGCACAGCCGTGCTATGGTTAAAGCCTTGAGTAAAATATTAGTACCAGAGGATGTTAATCCTGCAATGTTTGTAGGATCAGTACAGAAGGAAGCTTTGTAGGCAATAACTTTTTCTGAGGAAGAACTCCCGGCAGAGGAAAGAAATCACAACAAGCCACTATTCATCAGAGCTGAAGTAAGAGGAAGGAAGACATCATGTGTAATGGTGGATGATGGCTCATCCATCAATGTGTGCCCTTTGAAGATCCTATCGAGATTGGGAATGAAGGCAACGGATCTGGATCCCTCCAATATGACTATTAATGCATATGATGACAGTAAGCGAGGAGTTGAGGGCACTTTCACTGCAATAGTTAAGGTGGGACCGATCGAGGATGAGGTTGAATTCACTATGCTAGACATCCCAGCTACTTTTTCTTTGTTGTTGGGGAGGCCATGGTTTCACAAGCTTGGGGGCGTGCCTTCCACTCTGCACCAGACCATCAAGTTTCCATACGGAGGAGAGATTATCACCATTAAAGCTGAAGTAGATAATATTGTGGCTGCTTTAGAGATACAACCTTTCACGAGGTTCCATGTGTCGGCAACCTTTGAAGAATGGGTGGATCCTAAGGTGGCTAGGATCATGGAGAAAATGAAGTTCGAGTCGGGTAAAAGTTCAGGTGTAGGAGGAACCCTGCCAAACTTTAAAGGGAAGACCACTCGGAGAGGACTGGGGTATAAGTCTGATGAGGATAAGCCAAAGGCCAAGAAGAAAGGGTTGAAGCTGACAAGGAGAGGCCGAACCAGTAGAAGTTAATGGGGTCATGATACCGGGGTTTGAGATCTTCCAAGATGTGCTGGGTGAGAAACCGCCGACGGAAGAAGTTGTGAAGGAAGAAGATAAGTGGGAAGAAGAGCTGATGAAGCTGGAAAGCCTAACCCTCGAGGAGAATAAGGAGGCTGAGAAAAACCCAGTTGCGGAGGATGAAGTGTCCGTAGAAGACGAGGATATTTATCTTCCTGATTTATTTGAGTGTTCTCCCGCATTTGCTAGTAATAAAGACAATCATTTCACTTACTTGCCTGAGTCTATTCCTTTCAATTTGCACGACTTGAGTATATTTGATACCAGCTCCACCAAAACAAATGCATTTAACCTTGGTACACCTGAGAGCCCCAAGGAAATTTTAATTGCAAGTGAGGTTACCTCTGAGGAGCATGAGAAATTAGAAGAAATATTAGTCAAATACGCCAAGGTATTTGTTTGGTCCTATGAGGACATGCCGGGAGTAGACAGAAGCATCGCCCAGCATACAATACCAATTTACCCGAATATGAAGCTAGTGAAACAAAAACTCCGACGGATGAGACCTGAGTGGGCCGAGAAGGTAAGAGAATAAGTCAAGAAACAGATAGATGTGGGGTTCCTGGAAGTAGTGAAGTATCCTGAGTGGTTGGCAAATATTGTGCCAGTGACGAAGAAAGACAAGAAGGTCAGAATGTGTGTGGATTACAGAGATCTTAACAAGGCTTGCCGGAAAGATGATTTTCCTCTACCTCATATAGACGTACTAGTTGATAGTGCGACTTTATCTGCCATGTATTCATTTGCAGACGGGTTTTCAGGATACAATCAGGTTCTCATGGCTGAAGAAGACAAGCACAAGACTGTCTTTGTCACTGAGTGGGGCACTTATTGTTACAAGGTATGCCGTTTGGGCTCAAGAATGCAGGAGCTACTTATCAACAGACGGCCACTACATTATTCCACGACTTGATGCACAAAGAGATTGAAGTATATGTGGATGACATGATGGTGAAATCAGAGACAATAATCAGGCATATAGAAGCACTGGAGAAGTTCCTTCAGAGAGTTGACAAATACAACTTGCGGCTAAATCCCAAGAAATGTGTGTTGGGGTAACATCAGGAAAATTGCTGGGACATACAGTAGGAATGGGAGGAATAGAGGTAGACTCTGAGAAGATCAAACAATCACCGAGATGCCCGTACTGAAGACTGAGAAAGAAGTTAGAGCATTCCTCGGGAAAATTCAGTACATCAGTCGGTTCATCGCCAAGTTGACGTCAGTATGTGAGCCTATCTTCAAACTTCTAAGACAATACCAGCCAATGAAATGGAATGAGCAATGTCAAACAGCCTTCAACAAGATCAGAGAATACTTGATAAAGCCTCATGTATTGAAACCTCTAAGATCGGGCAAACCCTTGGTACTGTATTTCGCCATAGAATTAGAAGCACTGAGGGCAATAATGGTACAGGCAGATGAGATGGGGGCAGAGCACGTAGTCTACTATCTTAGTAAGAAGATGCTCTCGTACGAGGCTCACTATCAAAAAGTAGAGAAGATCTGTCTTGCAGTGGTATGGGCGTCCAGAAAATTACGGCATTACTTCCAATCTTACAAGATCCAGGTGGTGTCAAAGGAAAATCCCTTAAAATATCTACATTCAGTGCCTTCGCTAGTAGGGAAGTTGGGCAGATGGTTAGTGTTGCTGACAGAGTTTGACATTGAGTACCTCACTTCCAAAGTAATCAAAGGGCGAGCCATAGCAGAGTTCCTGGCATTGCAACCTATTGAAGGGGATCAGTACAAGTTTGAATTCCCAGATGAAGAGATCCAAGCAATAACAGTTCAATGATGGAAGATGTATTTCGACGGAGCAGTGAATTACAAAGGAGCCGGAACTGGGATCATGATAGTGACCCCCGAAGGAGAAACCTTGCCTATGGCCAAGAGGTTGACGTTCGGAGTAACTAACAACATGGCCGAGTATGAAGCATGTGCTTTTGGATTGACTGCACTGATAGCCTTGAAGGCTGAGAGTTTGGAGGTCTATGGAGATTCGATGTTGGTAGTCCGACAGATGTAGGGAGAATGGGAATTGAATGAAGAACGGTTGAAACCTTACCCTTTTCACCTCAGAAAGTTTGCACAGTCTATCCTCGATTGTAAGTTTCAGCACTTGCCGCGAGAAGAGAATCAGATGGCAGACGCATTAGTTACACTTGCAGCGACTTGGGAAAATCCAGAGAAGTTAGTGATGAGACCATTGGTATTGACAACAGCAAGCAGACCCGTTTATGAGATAGAAAGAGTTTTGGAAGTGGAGATCGACGACATAAAACCTTGGTACCATGATATTCAGCGATACCTGGAACACAGAGAACTCCCAGAATGAGCAAACAGAAAAGACAGAATAGCCATTCAGAAGTTGGCTTCTCAGTATGTGATTTTGAAGGGAGAGCTATACAAGAGGCAGACAAATAGCATTCAGCTGAAGTGTTTAAGAAAAGAAGAAGCTCAGAAGGCAATGGAAGAAATACATGCCGGGGTATGTGGACCGCACATGAATGGGTTGAATTTGTCTCGCAAGATTGTAAGACAAGGTTTCTATTGGTTGACCATGGAGACAGACTGTGCAAAGCTGGTAAAACTTTGTCACGATTGTCAAGCACATGAACCATCTGCCTCACACAGAGTTACACGGGCTATCAGAGCCATGGCCTTTTTCAGCATGGGGAATTGACATGATCGGAGAGATTCGACCGAATGCATCGAATGGACATCGTTTCATAGTGGTGACAGTGGACTACTTCTCAAAATGGGTGGAAGCCGAGTCATTTTGTAACGTCACAGCAAAACAGATGGTGAAGTTCATAGCTCGGAACATCATATGTCGATATGGGATGCCGCATCATGTAATGACAAATAACGGAGTTCAGTTTCAAGGGGAAACGAAGGCAATGCTACAGAGATATGGGATGGGACATCACAAGTCGTCACCTTACAGACCACATGCAAATGGGGCAGTCGAGGAAGCCAATAAGACAGTAAAGAAGATATTAGCCAAGATGACAGAAAACTGCAAAGATTGGGCTAACAAACTACCGTACGCCTTGTGGGGGTACAGAACATCAGTGAGAACGGTAACAGGAGCCACGTCTTACTCTTTGGTCTATGGAATGGAAGTAGTACTGCCAGTGGAAGTTGAGATACAGTCTATGCGGGTATTAGCAAAATCAGAGTTACCTGAACAGGAATGGACCTCGTAGAGATTTGAACAGTTAGCTTTACTGGATGAGAAGAGGATGAAGTCCTTACAGCATATGCAAATACCAAAAGAGGTTGGCTCGAGCATTTAACAAGAAGGTGCGTCCTACTAAGATTAGAAAGGGCGATCTGGCACTTAAGCAGTCAAGGTCGTCGACGACAGACCCAAGAGGAAAGTTCAGGCCCAACTGGGAAGGACCCTATATAGTGCATAAAGTAATGGGAAATGGGGCAGTGAGACTGTCAGATTTGGAAGGGAATGAGTTCACTGAACCGATCAACGTGGACAGATTGAAGTAATATTTTGCCTGAGAAAAAGAAGACCTGGCAGAGGACCTAACCCAATGGGATAAGGAATTCATCATGCATGCATGCATACACGTAACATACTTGCATTCTTTTTTGTGTTTTGTTTTTTCTGTGTTTGCAGGTTTCAGACAAAAGAGAACCGAACAGTTGCCAAAAGAGAACCGGCAGGAGGAAACTATAAAGCAGATCCAGGAGGCGAGCGCCAAGGAGCACGATGAGGATCTAACCCATCATGAACAGTCTCGAAAGAAAATAAGGGAAAGCAGTGAAGTACAAGCAAGTTGAGAGTAAACAAAACAATGTCATCACTATCAGTTTTGGGGATGAGTCCCGGGGGCGAGGCCCACATCAGCATCAGTTTTGGGGATGAGTCCCAGGGTTGAGGCCCACATCATCAGCAGTTTTAGGGATGAGTCCTAAGGTTGAGGCCCACATCATCAGCAGTTAATGGGATGCGTGCCAGGGTCGTGAACCACATTGTCAGCGGTATTGGGATGCGTCCCAGAGTCGATGCCCCCATTGTCGATTGTAGTTATTGGGATGCGTCCTAGGGTCGATGGCTCCCTACATCATCAGTTCCAGTTTTGGGATGCGTCCTAGGGTCGTGACCCACATTGTCAGCGATATTGGGATGCATCCCAGGGTCGAGGCCCCCGTTGTCGGTTGCAGTTATTGGGATGCATCCCAGGGTCAATGGCTCTCTGCATCATCAGTTCCAGTTTTGGGATGCGTCTCAGGGTCGTGACCCACATTGTCATCGGTATTGGGACACATCATAGGGTCGAGGCCCCCATTGTCGGTTGCAGTTAATGGGATGCGTCCCAGGGTCGAGGCCCACTGAATCATCAACTCCGTTTGAAGCAGCAGGCAAGTCAGGTGGCAGCTGGCGAGCCAGGTAAGTGAAAAATACATTGCATAACTTTGATGATTCATTGTCACACACTACACAAGTCCCATCAAAGTGGGGGCGACTGTAGGCACTATATTTTTGTATGTAAGTCCCGATGATGAGTCTCATATAGAGACATTACCTTTTAAGTTGTGGAAGTCGCGGAAAACGGACGTCGGAAGGGAAAAGTCAGAAATCAGTACTTTATTGGATTTTATTCGTTTGCTTAGCCTCGGGTTCGCTTGTTGGATTTCTGTTTTAAAACTTATCCTTGGCCCAAAACCCCCGCAAGCCACACACCACCAAGCCCACCAAAAGGACCAACCACATGCCCACACCTCTTCTAGCACACGCCCAAGCCCAATAAAACACATTCAAAATAACAATTAACATATTAAACACATGGTGAAATCTAAATAAATCTCATACCTAAATAAAACAAATCAAATATATCATCTTCCTAATCAAGCCAAATCATATACCTAATTAAATAGATATTTTCCTTGTGATATACTAATTAGGAGATATCACCATTGATTGCATGATTCCTTCCTATTCACACAAGGAGAACCCTAGCATTTGCCTATACAAAGAAGCACAAACTCAACCCTTGACTACCCTAGCAACTCACGCCAAAAGCAACAAGAAACAAAGCAAATAATTATCTCTTCTCCTCATCTCTACCATCACCGAAACACTCTCCCAAAACAGCCCTTGGATCACCGAAACATACCCTTGAAATAGCCCTTCCATTCACCGAAAATCACCCCTGAAAATAGCCCCTGAAACACAGCCTCTGACCACTGAAAACAGCCCCTGAAACACAGCCTTTGACCACTGAAACACAGCCTATGACAACCGAAAACAGCCCCTGAAACACAACCTCTGACCACTAAAACACAGCCCCTGACCACTAAAAATAGCCCCTGAAACACAGCCTTATATCACCAAAAAACTGCACCACCAGTCCCCAAAAAACTACACTTAATCATCAAAAATCTGCCCAGTAAAACTACTTTCTGACCACTGAAAACTATCAAGAAAACCAGCCCCCATTACCGTAAAAATCACCTAAAAATAGTCCCTAATTACCGCGAAATAGTAACCAAAAAGCATAATAAGAAACAGCAGCGAAACAGAGTAAAACAGCAGCCCGAGCAGCGAGGCAACGAATAGAAACAATGAACCAGTGAACCGGAGGAGTTGCGGAGCATCAACACTTCCAAAAACCGCGTAGCCCACTTCCGAGAGACGACTTAAGAGGTTAGACCTGAGGGCACCCTTTTTTATTTATTCTCCTTTGTTTTTTTTTTATTTATTTTCTTACTTTATTTCGCATGAGTATTGTGGATTG
The DNA here is from genome assembly GCA_019454045.1 of Zanthoxylum bungeanum. NCBI lineage: Eukaryota > Viridiplantae > Streptophyta > Magnoliopsida > Sapindales > Rutaceae > Zanthoxylum > Zanthoxylum bungeanum. The sequence goes on along the minus strand of SKCR01029391.1, from coordinate 43,744 downwards.
GTGTATTATATGACTTTCGGATGAATGGAATATGTGTTCTCTCTTGCGGTATATCAGATGGAAACCCGGACGTAAATTCCGTAGCCGAATTCGAATGGACGGTAGTGCGGTCTGCACTCGGGATACAATGCCATGTACCGCTTGAGAGACACACATATTTCGTTTCACCAACCTTATGTTTGATCATGATTTAGTCGTTAGTATGTTATTTATTTTTTAAGCATGATTTAGTCGTTAGTATGTTATTTACTTTCCGCATGTTACTTATTTCTGCATTGTAATGAAATACGCATGGGTAAATCAAGTTGGATTAAAGGTCCTCCGTTTTGAGGGATGAAAAGCCTAAGGGCTACCTTTGCCACGATGTTTTACCGCTTATGTTTGATTGAATGTGAGATATGTTTAATCGGACATACGAAGTCCCATATCGTTGTCTCATTTATTTGTATGCATTATAATGTAATGCACATGGGCTTATTATGTTGGTCTAAACGTTCTCTACTTAAGGGAAGAAAAGCCTAAAAGGCTACCTTTACCATGACATTTCGTCGCGCCTTTTATTATTCCGTTATTTGCTTTCTGTATGCCATCTCCTTGTTAAATCATGCATCATAGTGTAATGCGCATGAGGAAATCAAGTTGGAATAAAGGTCCTCCACCTTGAGGGATGAAAAGCCTAAGGGCTACCTTTGCCACGATGTTTTGCCGCGCCGGACGAAGCACACTCAATTGAATGGGAAATGTATTTAATCGGGCATACAAGGTCTCATATTATTTATTTGTTTATTCATACATTGTAATCTAATGTGCATGGGCTAACTAAGGTGGTTTAAAGGTCCTCCATTCGAGGGAAATGTCTAAAGACTACCTTTACCATAATATTTTGCCGCGCCGGATGAAGTACACTCGATTGAATGTGAAATATGTTCAATCGGGCATACGAGATCGTACATCAAGTATTTGTTTATCCATGTATGTGTTTGTGTCATTTCAGATGCCATTTTGGCAATCTCGTTCGAACACGTTTCCAATCGCTACACGAACGTATGCATTCTGCCTCATTCCGTTCGAACGCGTTTACGAACGCTACACGAACATATGCATTCTGCCTCATTCCATTCGAACGCGTTTACGAACGCTACTCGAACGCGCATCTATTTTATTTTATCATGTGTCAGGTCTTACCCCGTTCGAACACGTTTCTGAACGCTATACGAACGCGAACCTTCTGTTTACCATTCGAACACGTTTTCAAACGCTACCCGAATGCACATACAGTGCACAGACTTATTTTCGTCACATTTCATGCATGTTTTCTTCTTTGATCATTTCTTTTGCACCATATGATTAGTCATAGCATTTCATTATTTACGCTTAGGAAATGATCATCCATTTATATTTCCGCATTTATTTATTCGATATGCTCATGAGATTGTGTGCTCGTTTTTATTATTAATGCCTTTATAGTTTTTATTAGTTACATTATTGCACTTTATTGTTTAATACGTTCATGAATTATGTATTTTGCCTTCATTTTTTCATTTACGATTATGGGTGTGCAAACTTGCATGTTGCTTAAATTATTTGGTATGTGTTGCATGAGATTTGGTTGTACTATTGCATAAATCCTTTCATTACAAGTGGCATAAGTAAGGGACCATTCCGAACCCAACGATTTGAGGTCTTCCCTTGCGAGGGGTGAGTGCGGCCTTAAATAATTTTACCGGTTCACACCGGGTGGCGACTCCATTTTTAGTTCTCCGATTTAGTTCCCCCATGGGCTACTCCTTACTCCTAACCAGGTCGCGAGCCCGGAACAGCGTCGCCGATTTCTGTGTCCTACATTTGGGCATGTCTAGGACACTAACATGACCTACCTTATGATGACACTTATTTGTGGAATGAGTGATGTCCGTGGCATAGTAATTCTTTTAGGTTTCTAATTCATTATACATTGATCATTCATCATGTTTAATTTTATGCTTAAATATTTGATAATTTTTATACGCGACGAAAGAATGTTGAATACACATTTATTATTTTTCAGCCATGGCATCTGCAATTATCTCAATTCTCAAACAACAAGAAAAATTACCGGGAAAAACTATGTTAAATGGAAAAGTGACATGAATGCTATTTTGGTCTACGAAGACCTTAAATTTTTCCTAATGGAGGAATGTCCTTCTGAGCTAGCACGAAATGCTGGCAGAGAGCTGCATGTAATGCCTATAATAGGGATTAAAGCTGATGAGAAAGCCAATAGCTATTTGATAGCATCCATGTCTGAGGTTCTTGCTGCACAGCATTAGCCTATGGCGACAACATCAATGATTATGTAGTCATTATAGAACATGTTTGGGCAACCTTCAGACCGACAACAACATATGGCAATAGTCTCTGTATTGACTGCTAGAATGAAGGAAGACATATCAGTCCGAGACCAAGTGTTAAGGATGATGTCTCATCTTAATATGGATGAAACCCATGGTTCACGTATCAATGTGCACAGCCAGGTGACAATGATCATGGAAACCCTTCTGAATAGTTTCCTACAGTTTAAAAGCAACTGTTATATGAATAAGTTGACTTTTACGTTGACTGAACTGCTAAATGACCTCAACAATTATGAGTCCGTTATAAATGGTCCTCGTAGGTCCAATACCGAGGCAAATATTGTCGAATCTTCTAAATCTGTAAAGAAGAAGAAGAAAGGCAATTGGAAGGCAAAGGAAAATCAATAAAAAAAAATAAGAACAAAGGCTCTAAAGGAACCAATGCCAAAGGAAAATGTTTCCATTGTGAACAATAAGGGCATTGGAAAAGGAATTGTCTGAAATACCTTACTGAGCTTAAAGAGAAGAAAAACTCAGGTAAATACGATTTACTTGTCATTGAGTCTCTTTTAGTGGAAGGTGATAAATCTGTTTGGATTGTTGATTTTGGTGCCACTAACCATGTTTGTTGTTCTTTGCAGCTTCTTGACTCATTGAGGGACCTTGCTGAAGGTAGCTTCACCATGAGAGTTGGGACATGGGATGTTGTTTTAGCTAGAGCAGTGGGATTTTCCACATTAAACTTTAATAATAGTTATTTATGTTTAAATTATGTGCTTTATATTCCTGGTTTTCGCAGGAATTTGATTTCTGTAACAAAACTAATGGAACATGGTTTTCTATTTCATTTGATAATAAATCGATTATTATTAATAGAAATGGATTAAATATATGCACGGGAAACTCTGAGAGTAATCTATATGTATTAAGGCCGTTAATGCATGAATCACTGTTTAATACTGAAATATTTATGATTGAAAGATCTAAAACAAAACGGCAAAAGATTTCTCATGATGATACCTATTTATGGCACCTTAGACTTGGTCATATTAACCTTGACCGGATAGATAGACTAATTAAGAATGGAGATTTAAATCAGTTAAAACTCGGTACTTTACCTGTCAGAGAATCTTGTCTAGAAGGCAAAATGACTAGGAGACCTTTCACTGGAAAAGGGATTAGAGCCAATGAAACACTTGAGCTACTACATTAAGACATTTACTGACCGATGAATGTAAAAGCCTGAGGTGGTATGAATACTTCGTCACTTTCATTGACGATTATTCCAGATATGGGTATGTTTACCTAATGCAGCACAAGTCAGATACATTTGAAAATTTCAAAGAATATCGTGCTGAGGTTGAGAACCAGTTAGGTAAAAGCATCAAAATTCTACGATCAGATCGTGAATGAGAATACCTTGATAGGGATTTCGAGGAATTCTTAGTTGAGCATGAAATTATTTCACAGCTCACAACACCTGGAACACCACAACAAAATGGTGTTGCAAAAAGGAGAAATCAGACCCTACTAGACATGATGAGATCAATGTTATTTATAACACTCTACCTAGTTCATTCTGCTGGTATGCATTACAAACAACAATGTATATTCTGAATGTAGTTCATTCTAAGTCTATTCCTAAGACTCCCTTAAAGTTATGGAATTGTCGTAAAACTAGTTTGTGACATTTCCGCATATGGGGGTGTCCAGCACATGTGCTAAAGAATAAGACTACTAAGTTGGAACCATGTTCACAGGTGTGCCTATTTGTAGGCTATCCTAAGGAAACTAGGGGTGGATTCTTTTATAGTCCAGAAGATAATAAAGTATTTATGTCGACAAATGATATATTTCTTGAGGAGGACTATATGAGAGAGTTCAAACCTTGAAGTAAAGTGTTACTTGAGGAGTTACTTACTGGTACAACCAGTACACCATTGTCAAATGTTGACAAGGACATAACACCTTCTACATCTGAAAGTCAGATGCAAATTTATCAGGATACCATTCCACTTAGACGTAGTAGGAAGGTTGTAAGACAACCTGAACGCTATTTAGGAAATGGTGAGGTGCAAGTTGTTTCATCTTGTCATGGTATATATGATCTATTGACCAATCGTAGTGCAATGGAAGATACTGATAAAGAGGAATGGCTCAAAGCCATGAACCTCGAGATGGAGTCTATGTACTATAACTCAATTTGGGAACTTATAGACCAACTTGATAAAGTAAAACCCATAGGTTTCAAGTGGCTCTACAAGAGAAAATGAGGAATAGATGGGAAAGTATAGACTTTCAAGGCTAGGCTAGTGGCAAAGGGTTATACCCAAAAGAAGTGAGTTGACTATGAAGAAACTTTCTCGCCAGTAGCCATGCTAAAATCCATAAGGATAATTCTTTCCATTGCCGCATATTATGAGTATGAGATTTGGTAATTGGACGTCAAGACTGCATTCTTGAATGGAAATCTTGATGAGAGTATCTATATGGTACAACCAGAGGGGTTTATTACCCAATGTCAAGAGAAAAAAGTTTGCAAGTTGAAAAGATCCATTTATAGACTTAAGCAAGCATCTAGATCTTGGAACACAAGGTTTGATACTACGATCAAGTCTTATAACTTTGAGCAGAACATCGATGAGCCTTGTGTCTACAAGCGCATCATTGATGGTAAGGTGGTTTTCCTTGTGTTATACGTTGATGATATTTTACTCATTGGGAATGATGTAAAGATATTATCGGATGTGAAAATCTAGCTAGCTAACAAATTCCAAATGAAAGATTTGGGAGAGGCAAGTTATGTACTTGGGATCCAGATCATTCGGGATCGCAAGAAACAACTGTTAGCAATGTCTCAAGCAACCTATATCGATAAGATTCTTATACGATTTGGTATGCAGAATTCCAAGAAATGTAATTTACCTTTCAGTCATGGAATTCATTTGTCTAAGGAATAGTCTCCTAATACACCTCAAGCAGCTGAGGAGATGAGACATATTCCATATGCATCAGCAGTTGGAAGTATTATGTATGTTATGTTATGCACAAGACCGGGCATCTGTTTTACAGTGGGAGTAGTCAGTAGGTTTCAATCCAACCCATGATTAGATCATTGGGTAGCGGTGAAACATATTCTCAAGTATCTTCGGAGAACGAGAAATTATATGCTTGTATATACAAGTCAGGATATTATTCTTAGAGGATATACTGACTCTGATTTTCAGACAGATGTCGATTCTAGGAAATCAATATCTGGATCGGTGTTCACCCTAGGTGGTGGGGCTATAATATGGAGGAGCATAAAACAATCTTGTATTGCTGACTCCACCATGGAGGCTGAATATGTAGCAGCTTGTGAATCAACTAAGGAAGCAGTCTGGCTCCGTATGTTCTTGGCAGATCTGGAAGTTGTTCCAGATATGGATAAACCACTCACACTTTATTGTGATAATAGTGATGCAGTGGCGAACTCCAAAGAACCAAGAAGCCACAATAGGGGTAAGCATATTGATAGGAAATATCACTTTATAAGGGAGATAGTGCAGAGAGGAGATGTCGATGTCTTGCAGATTACATCCGTAGAAAACCTAACTGATCAGTTTACAAAGAACTTATCGGCTAAAGGGTTTGAAGGTCACCTAAAGGGTTTAGGATTACATGACATGTCCCATTTTCTCTAGTCCAAGTGGAGATTGTTGGGATTTATGTCCTTGAGCTTCATTTATCATAAACAGAATTGATTATAATAATAATAAATGCATTATTCATTTTATCAAAGTTGTTTGATTTATATCGCATATTGTACAATTGTCTTGTTTACCTTGATTACTCTTGTACTTTCAGACTTAGTGTATGTTTGATGCACAAGAAGATTTAAGCCTGGAGTTAGTAATCTAAATAGTCCATAGAGAGCAAACAAAGAGGGTACTTTATTTGTGGTATATCTATAGCTGTGGTCTATTCTATACTTGTATGACGACCTTGATCCGGGATCGTTCATGTAGTGACATGGGAATGGAGGCACCTTGTATGATGAGATCATATAGGACTGGACTTAGATAAATACGAAATTCTTTTAATATCTGTTAACTGAAGAAATTTATTTTATCTGCTAGATGGTCATATATGGATTAATCTTAATCATGAGTGTACTATGAACTCCTGCATGTCAGGCTATATCCTTTGATTTACTATGGTGAGGTTGGTGTAGCATTCCCGGCCAATAACTACGTATTTTGGGGATATGGTTTAGTGTGTAGCTGGGAACGTTTTACATAGATATGGAATTCACTCATTCTTACGAGAAGAAGAAGAATATCTCTTTTAAGAGTTGATTCGAGACTTGAACATATTAATCGCTCAACTTATCTATTACGAATAGAAAGTTTTATGTTCATAATTGTTATGAATTAATTGTTCATTATAGAATCAATGGTGCTTAAGAGACAAAATATTTAGAGGGGTTTAACGAACTTTTGACCCGGCTCTATTTATGAGATATTCGTGAAGGGATATATCCATATGTAATGACAATATCAATGGACACCAAATTTGTTCGGCTTATTTACCATCTACGGTAACGAGAGTTCAACTTCGAGTTTTTAGTGGAATAAGGCAGAGTTAATAATTCGTAATATTTGATTAAAGGGTTTAATTAATATTTCGGAATTATTGGAGCTCGGAACCGTATGTCCATTTGGTCCCCTTGCTAGCTCGATTAACTATAGCAAACCTAATATAATTAGATTGGCTAATAATATGCTCACATTATATTTATATGTTATTAATATGATTAATAATAATTTTTGTCCGAAATGAAAACAATATTAAATTAGTTTAATATTATGTTTTCTAATAATTTTGATTATGAGATAATCAAATAATAATTAAAAGATAACTATTACATCATTAATAATTATGAGATAATTATTACATCATCATTGATAATGCATAACTATGAGATAATTATGACATCATTATTTGATAATGGTAAATGATTATCAAGACAAGCCTTAATGGTTTGCCAAATCATCCACCAAGTTTTTGTTAATTAATTTTGACCTACTTACCTAACTTGTTCCATTATCAAATAGATTTGGTTGACACACCATTCAAGTGTTTTTTCCATTTAAAAGTGAGTGGATGTTGGTGGTTGAAATTGGAAAGAATCAATTCTCTACACTCTCCATTCTATAAATAGAGTGAATTTCGTAAAAACCATTTACACACAAAAATTAGAGTTAGAGAGAAAATTAAGCAAACAAAAAAGTTATGAGAGAGTTTGAAAATCAAGAATTTTTCTTAATTGTTAAGACATAAAAATTCTACTTGAGTTAGATATTGATCTAGTTCATCTTTCCAAAACAATTTGTGACTATCATTTCTCTAAATATTTTAGAGTTTGATACTTCTCTAAATAGTTTAGAGGTTGATCTTTGTGAGTGAAGCCCACACTTCGGTTTGTTGGTTTCGAGATATAGCTCGGAAGATTGGGCGGTTGATTCTACGGTAGAATCTTAAAATAAATTCATAAAATATTTGCTGGAGTTCGACTTCAACAAAGGAGAATGCCAAGAAAATTTTAAAGGTCCGTACCAGAGCCGGTGCCCACAAAAGCAACTTCCGATGCACTAAGGAAAAGCCGTTTCCTACAATTGGCATCAAGAGCTTAAGGTTGAAAAGTTTTCTTAACCCTTCTCTTTTGAGTTTAAGTTTCAATGATTGTTAGGGATATGCCCTATACCCAACTTGTGGATGGGCTATATGTACATGTATTTGTAATATTTTAATTAATTAATAAAATAACAATATTTATTATACGTGTCTTACATAACTTATATGAATCATCAACACTGTAATAAAGCCCTTGGAGTAATAAGATGATGGCTTCCACGCCTTATGAGAATCATTACTCTTAAATGTTCCTAGTCATAGTTTTATGAATAATATGGGCGTTCACAAAGCGGAGAGACTAGCATGATGATATGATCCGCCCTTAAGTGGGGTAGCCGATCTCATAGGCTACTAGCGGAGATCCGTCCGCTTGGTGTATCACATGAATGCATGAGTTGCTCGTGTCCATCGAACTGACCGCCGAAAGTTTTCATATGAAGTGTTTATCCCATGTGTCTGTGAGAACTTTCATGTATCGATTATATGACTAGTCCTTTGACTTGAGGTCTTTACAATATTATATGTGGATCAAATAACTTTGACATTCCTATTCCCCGGTTCAAAAGATCTGGTCATAAGGGTATGATTGGGTCATTTGTTGAAACACGTGAAGTTTTTAAAGATACAACAGAGAATCGCCAATCTCTCGGATAATATTTTCTTATAAGAGTAGTATTCCAGTTCGCGGGTTGATATGTGTGATCAGTGCTTGGGACTATGGCCACAACGGAAGAATCATGTGAGATTCTTGGGTTAGCACGATTCATGACACCATCAACATCATACCTTTGACCATATGGGTAGACACTTTTCGTAACCTAGGTCAATATGTGGGGATACAGTGAGGCGATGGACCGTATCATATGTAAATCGCATACAAAATGAGTATATATATATTTCCTTCTCATTTAGGGGCCTTGTCATGTTGCTAGATGTCAACCTTGGTCATTAAAATCGAACGACCATCTGATCGGAGGATAATTTATGTTCGATTAAATTATCAAGATTCATTTCATGTCCAACTTGAGGGGAACCCAAAAGGTCACACACAACAAAGTCGAAATCAATGGTTAACAGTGCACAATACAAATATAACAACATATATGATTGCTGTAGGAATTATTCATAAATGGTTCAATGTGTTTAATTATTGAACAGATCATTTTAGGTTCCATAATGGCTTAGGGATTGGTGAATGACGATGGGTCACTTTGGGAATTGGAATAAAAAAAATTACCAGTAACGTGAATATTACAATTTTATTTTTTTGTTATTTGTTTTGAATTCCAATTCGGCCCAAACTCTTATTAGGGTTTTATAATCTCATTAAACCACTAAATTAAGATCCAATGGCTAAGAATAATTAGCTTTTATCCCATATCAGATTCTTAATTAATTTTGTTATCTTTGGAGCACTATATAAACCCAAAGAATTCTTCACAAATTGCTACACCAAACCTTTCATATCTTGGGTTTATATAAGTGAGCAACTCTAAAGTTTAAGAGTAAGCCACTGATTTTGAGGATCCTTATGTCTAATTGACTAGAGGAACCTCGAGTTAAAATTTTTGAGGTATTTGCCTAGGCTAGCACCAAGGGCAAAATACTTGTGCACTCAAGGCGTAGTCTTGCCGTTGAGTTTTGGCTTTGGTGTGTGCATATTTGGAGGCCACACACTTAGGTGGCTCTTTGGAACGTGGAAGAGCTTGCTGAGTTTGAGAAAAGCTTGTAGATTGGAGGGAGGACTGGAGAAGTCTATGGTTCAAGTAAGTCTTTTTCTTTCTTTATTTTATTTAGAGTTCTTATGATAATTAGCATGTTTAGGTTTATGTTTTTTGCCTGTTTTATGAGTTTTATGCTTAGAAAATATAGTAACATGCCTAGGCTTGTAGAATAATAAAAATAAATGGGTCTTGGGCAAAGGGATAACGGCATCATAATTTTAATTTTATGCTGCGCACTCGCGGCCGCTTCCCAACAGAATAATTTATATAAGATATAAATTATTAGTATGCATGTTGTGATGAGTAGGCACAATTAGATTCATGAGATGAATGGTTTGAATGTTCATGTGATGAATGTTTATTTTTGATTCATGAGATGAATGTATTGCGTTGATCATTAATTTTTTCCGGCTCTTATTTTTAGATTTGGGAATGTAAGACCATAAGGTCATATTATTTCAAGGGTTGTAAGTTCATTTCTTTTGTAATAAGTTCAATTGTAACACTTTTTGTAACTTGGAGGAGCCGATGTCGCGGAGGACTAATGACGGAGAAATTTCACGAAGAACTCAACAACACTCCATGGAACAAGATTTTAAGACCAATGGATGCCTTGGATTTATTTTACTAATTAGATTAGTATATAAAAATAAGAGTCTGGTTAACGTAATTTGGGATGTGTAATTTTTTTGTAATTTCCGTAATTCCAGCCCCTGGAATCACCGTGGCGTCACAACACCAACCATCTTACGTCGTGACGCCGCGCACTTGAGCTGATGGTATCTGACAGTTCAAGGGGCGTCGTGACGCCCATTGTAGCATCGCGACGCCCACGCCTGGGAAAAATGTGTGTTTTTAAATTGTTTATTAACATGTCATATAGCCGATGGTGCGTACTCTTGCATTTTCACATGCCATAACATTAATACATGCATGATATTCAAGCCATAAAATATGATTTTATGTAAATTTAAAAGTTAAATAAAAATATAAGATGCATATAAACGGATTAATAAGATTAATTATTTAAAGGTTTAAAAATTACGAATTCAAGTTTAAATACAAATGAACCTTATAAGTACATTATTTTCCTTGGTATATCGGATGGAAACCCAGACATAAATTCCATAGCCGCTTCCGAATGGACGATAATTTGGTCAGCACTCGGGATACAATTCCACGTACCATTGGTATATATAACGTATGTTTATTAATTACATGGTTTAATGACATATAGTCCATTCGTTGAATTCTAAAATTTTAAAACCTATAAGTGGACTAATGTTTTAAAAGTTAAAATGGATTAGATCACTTAAGAAAACTTGATTAAATTAGTTTAATTATGTTAATTGGTTAGTAGAGACTAATCAGGATTAATGAATAAAATTTCAAAAGTTAAAATTGGTTAGATCACTAATAATCCACTAGTATTAATAAGGTTTTGGTTTAGCCAAGCATAATCTAAATTAATTAGATACTAGTATTATAGAAACCTTAAAATTCAAAATAGTGAGTGGGAAATGGATATATATACAATATATCTCGCGATCTCCATTGTTATCCAAAAATGTGAGATTCAATAGGCGCCTCGAGATAGCTTTATTCATGTCCCCCTACGGATGGTGTCCTTATTGGGTCAATATCAGGTTTTGATTCCGAGAGGATAGAGACTCTTGATGTATTTGGTGATTTGACCTACCATATGACGACACTTCACTAGTTAAGTCCAAGGGTTCCGAAATAATGGGTCACACTCACAAATGAATGATTAAATTGTTAATCAGAGCTTCCTTGATCAAAATAACGGTAGTTGATTAATATAAGAATAAGAGTTATTTCAAATATATTAATCAATTGAGAATGTCTCAGTCTATCATGCAAATACTTGACCTACCCTACGGCGGCACTTATTTGTGGAATGATAGATGTTCGTGGCATAGTAATTCTTTTAGGTTTCTAATTCATTATACATTGATAATGCATCATGTTTAATTTTATGCCTAAATGTTTGACAATTTTAATATGTGATGAATGAATGTTGAATACACGTTTATTATTTTTCAGCCATGGCATCTGTAATTATCTCAATTCTCAAACAACAAGAAAAATTAATCGGGGAAAACTATGTTAAATGGAAAAGTGACATGAATGTTATTTTGTTCTGCGAAGACCTTAAATTTATCCTAATGGAGGAATGTCCTCCTAAGCCAGCACCAAACGCTGGCAGAGCTGTACGTAATGCCTATAATAATTGGATTAAAGCTGATGAGAAAGCCCATAGCTATTTGATAGCATCCATGTCTGAGGTTCTTGCTGCACAACATAAGCCTACGGTGACAACATCAATGATTATACAGTCATTACAGAACATGTTTGGGCAACCTTCAGACCGGCAATAACATGAGGTAATAGTCTCTGTATTGACTGCTAGAATTAAGGAAGGTACATCAGTCCGAGACCATGTGTTAAGGATGATGTCTCATCTTAATATGGATGAAACCCATAGTACACGTATCCATATGCAAAGCCAGGTGACAATGATCATGGAAACCCTTACGAAGAGTTTCCTACAGTTTAAAAACAATTGTTCTATGAATAAGTTGACTTTACATTGAATGAACTACTAAATGACCTCAATGATCATGGAAACCCTTACGAAGAGTTTCCTACAGTTTAAAAACAATTGTTCTATAAATAAGTTGACTTTACATTGAATGAACTACTAAATGACCTCACTAATTATGAGTCCGTTATGAATGGTCCTCATAGGTCCAATATCGAGGCAAATGTTGCCGAATCTTCTAAATCTGCAAAGAAGAAGAAGAAAGACAATTGGAAGGCAAAGGCAAAACCAATGAAAAAGAATAAGAACAAAGGCTCTAAAGGAACCAATGCCAAAGGAAATTGTTTCCATTGTGAACAACAATGGCATTGGAAAAGGAATTGTCTGAAATACCTTGCTGAGCTTAAAGAGAAGAAAAACTCAGGTAAATACGATTTACTTGTCACTTTTAGTGGAGGATGATAAATTCGCTTGGATTGTTGATTTTGGTGCCACTAACCATGTTTATTATTCTTTGTAGCTTCTTGACTCATGGATGGACCTTGCTGAAGGTAGCTTCACCATGAGAGTTGGGATAGTGGAAGCTATTTCAGCTAGAGCAGTGGGAGTTTCCACATTAAAATTTAATAATAGTTATTTATGTTTAAATGATGTGCTTTATATTCCTGATTTTCGTAGGAATTTGATTTTTGTAACAAAACTAATGGAACATGGTTTTTCTTTTTCATTTGATAATAAATCAGTTATTATTAATATAAATGGATTAAATATATGCACGATAAACTCTGAGAGTAATCTATATGTATTAAGGCCGTTAATGCTTGAATCACTGTTTAACACTGAAATGTTTAGGATTGAAAGATCTAAAACTAAACGGCAAAAGATTTCTCATGATGATACCTATTTATGGCACCTTAGACTTGGTCACATTAACCTTGACCGGATAGATAGACTAATTAAGAATGGAGTTTTAAATCAGTTAAAACTCGGTACTTTACCTTTCTACGAATCTTATCTAGAAGTCAAAATGACTAAGAGACCTTTTACTGGAAAAGGGATAAGAGCTAATACATTCTGATGTTTGCAGACCGATTAAAGTACAAGCCCGAGGTGGTTATGAATACTACGTCACTTTCATTGACGATTATTCCAGATATGGGTATGTTTACCTAATGCAGCACAAGTTAGATACATTTGAAAAGTTCAAAGAATATCTTGCTGAGGTTGAGAACCAGTTAGGTAAAAGCATCAAAATTCTACGATCAGATTGTGGAGAAGAATACCTTGATAGAGATTTCGAGGAATTATTAGTTGAGCATGGAATTATTTCACAGCTCATAGCGCTTGGAACACCACAAGAAAAAGGTGTTGTAGAAAGGAGAAATCGGACCCTACTAGACATTATGAGATCAATGTTATTTATAGCACTCTACCTAGTTCATTCTAGGGGTATGCATTGCAAACATCAATATATATTCTGAATATAGTTTCTTCTAAGTCTATTCCTAAGACTCTCTTAGAGTTGTGGAATGGTCGTAAAGCTAGTTCGTGACATTTCAGCATATGGGGGTGTCCAGCACATGTACTAAAGAACAAGACTACTAAGTTGGAACCATGTTCATGGGTGTGCCTATTTGTAGGCTATCCTAAGGAAACTAGATGTGGATTCTTTTATAGTCCAGAAGATAATAAAGTATTTATGTTGACAAATGCTACATTTCTTGAGGAGGACTATATGAAAGAGTTCAAACCTCAAAGTAAAGTGTTACTTGAGGAGTTACTTGCTGGTACGACCAGTACACCATTGTCAAATGTTGACAAACACATAACACCTTCTACATCTGAAAGCCATATGCAAATTTATCAAGATATCATACCACCTAGACATAGTGGGAGGGTTGTAAGACAACCTGAACGCTATCTAGGAAATGGTGAGGTACAAGTTGTTGCATCTTGTGATGGTATAGATGATCTATTGATCTATCGTAGTGCAATCGAAGATACTGATAAAGAGGAATGGTTCAAAGCCATGAACCTCGAGATATAGTCTATGTACTCTAACTCATTCTGGGAACTTATAGATCAACCTGATGGAGTAAAACCCATAGGTTGCAAGTGGATCTACAACAGAAAAAAAGGAATAAAATGGAAAGTACAAAATTTCAAGGCTAGGATAGTGGCAAAGGGTTATACCCAAAATGAGGGAGTTGACTATGAAGAAACTTTCTCGCCAGTAGCCATGCTAAAATCCATCAGGATTCTTCTTTCCATTAACGCATATTATGACTATGAGATTTGGCAAATGGACGTCGAGACTGCATTTTTGAATGACAATCTTGATGAGAGTATCTATATGGTACAACCAGATGGGTTCATTACCCAAGGTCAAGAGCAAAAATTTTGCAAGTTGTAAACATCCATTTATAGACTTAAGCAAGCATCTAGATCTTGGAACATAATGTTTGATACTACGATCAAGTCTTATAACTTTGAGCCGAACATCGATGAGCCTTGTGTCTACAAGCGCATCATTAATGGTAAGGTGGTTTTCCTTGTGTTATATATTGATGATATTTTACTCATTGGGAATGATGTAAATATATTATCGGATGTCAAAATCTGGCTAGCTAACCAATTCGAAATGAAAGATTTGGGAGAGGTAAGTTATGTACTTATGATCCAGATCATTCGGGATTGCAAGAAACGATTGTTAGTAATGTCTAAAACAACCTATATCGACAAGATTCTTGTGCGATTTGGTATGCATAATTCCAAGAAAGGTAATTGACCTTTCAGGCATGAAATTCATTTGTCTAAGGAACAATCTCCTGAGACACCTCAAGCAGTTGAAGAGATGAGACATATTCCATATGCTTCAGCAGTTGGAAGTCTTATGTATGCTTTGTTATGCACAAGACCGGACATCTGTTTTGCAGTGGGAGTAGTCAGTAGGTTTCAATCCAACCCATGATTAGATCATTGGGTAGCGGCGAAACATATTCTCAAGTTTCTTCGGAGAACGAGAAATTATAAGCTTGTATATACAAGTCAGGATATGATTCTGATGGGATATACTGACTTTGATTTTCAGACAGATGTCGATTCTAGGAAATCAACATCTGGATTAGTGTTCACCATAGGTGGTGGGGCTATAGTATGGAGTAGCATAAAGCAATCTCGTAATGCTGACTCCACCATGGAGGCTGAATCTGTAGCAGCTAGTGAAGCAGCTAAGGAAGCAGTTTGGCTTCGTAAGTTCTTGGCAGATCTAGAAGTTATTCCAGATATGGATAAACCACTCACACTTTATTGTGATAACATTGGTGTAGTTGCGAACTCCAAAGAACTAAGAAGCCACAAGAGGGGTAAACATATTGAGAGGACATATCACCTTATAAGGAAGATAGTGCAGAGAGGAGATGTCGTTGTCACACAGATTCCATCCACAGACAACCTAGTTGATCCGTTTACAAAGAACTTATCGGCTAAAATATTTGAAGGTCACCTAAAGGGTTTAAGATTACATGACATGTCCCATTTGCTCTCGTCCAAGTCGAAGATTGTTGGGATTTATGTCATAGAGCTTCATATATCATAAACAGAATTGATTATTGTAGTAATAATAAATGCATTATTCATTTTATCAAAGTTGTTTGATTTATATCGCATATTATCTAATTGTCTTGTTTACCTTGATTACTCATGTACCTTCAGACTTAGAGTATGTTTGATGCACAAGAGGGTTTAAGTCTGGAGTTAGTAATCTAAATAGTCCATAGAGAGCAAACAAATAGAGTACTTTGTTTGTGGTATATCTATAGTTGCGATCCATTCTATACTTGTATGACGACCTTGATCCGGGATCGTTCATGTAGTGACATGGGAATGAATGCACATTGTATGATAAGATCATATAAGACCGGACTTAGATAAATACGAATTTCTTTTACTATCTGTTAACTGAAGAAATTCATTTTATCTAGTAGATGGTCATATATGGATTAATCTTAATCCTGAGTGTACTACGAACTCTTGCATGTCAGGCTATATCCTTTGATTTACTATGATGAGGTTGGTGTAACATTCTCGGCCAATAACTACATATTTTGGGGATATGGTTTGGTGTGTAGCTGGGAACGTTTTACATAGATATGAAATTCACTCCTTCTTACGAGAAGCAGAAGAATATCTCTTTTAAGAGTTGATTCGGGACTTGAACATTTTGAGTGCTCAACTTATCTATTACGAAAAGAAAGTTTTATTTTCATAATTGTTATGAATTAATTGTTCATTATAGAATCAATAGTGCTTAAGAGATAAAATATTTAGAGGGGTTTAACGGACTTTTGACCCGGCTTTTATGATGAGATAATTGTGAAGGGATATATCCATATGTAATGACTATATCGTTGGACACCGAAGTTGTTAGGCTTATTTTCCATCTACGGTAACAAGAGTTCAACTTCGAGTTTTTAGTGGAATAACGCAGAGTTAATAATTCGTAATATTTTATTAAAGGGTTTAATTAATATTTCAGAATTATTGGAGCTCGGAATCGTAGGTCCTTTTGGTCCCTGTGCTAGCTCGATTAACTATAGCAAACCTAATATAATTAGATTGTCTAATAATATGCTCACATTATATTTATATGTTATTAATATGATTAATAATAATTTTTGTCAGAAATGAAAATAATATTAAATTAGTTTAATATTATGTTTTCTAATATTTTTTATTATGAGATAATCAAATAATAATTAAAAGATAATTATTACATCATTAATAATTATGAGATAATTATTACATCATCATTGATAATGCATAATTATGACATCATTATTTGATAATGGTAAATTCATTATCAAGACAAGCCTTAATGGTTTGCCAAATCATCCACCAAGTTTTTGTTAATTAATTTTGACCTAATTACCTAACTGGTTCCATTATCAAATGGATTTGGTTGACACTCTACTCAAGTATTTTTGCCATTTAAAAAGTGTGTGGATGTTGGTGGTTGAAATTGGAAAAAATCAATTCTCTACACTCTCCATTCTATAAATATGGTGAATTTTGCAAAAACCATTTACACACAAAAATTAGAGTTAGAGAGAAAATTCAAGCAAACACAAAAGTTGTGAGAGAGTGTGAAAATCAAGAATTTTTCTTAATTGTTAAGACATAAAAATTCTACTTGAGTTAGATATTGATTTAGTTCATCTTTCCAAAATAATTTGTGATAATATCATTTCTCTAAATAGTTTAGTGTTTGATACTTCTCTAAATAGTTTAGATGTTGATCTTTGTGAGTGAAGCCCACACTTCGGTTTGTTGGTTTCGAGATATAGCTCAGAAGATTGGGTGGTGGAGTTTGACTTCAATAAATGAGAAGGCCAAGAAAATTTTAAAGGTCCATACCGGAGCCGGTGCCCACAATAGAAACTTCTACTGCGCTAAGGAAAAGTTGTTTCCTACAGTGCTCACAAGCTTCAATGGGGGAGCAATGACGACTATAGAAGTCGTCTTATTAGACCTACAGGTAGGAAGCACTACTAAGACAACGGTGTTTTTTGTCATAGATGGACCGACCACATATAACATACTTTTGAGACAAGATTGGATTCACGGAAGCCGATGTATACCTTCTTCTCTCCATCAATGTTTAGCTTTTTAGAATCGGCAATAGACCTTTCACGGCAGAAACAAATTCGGCAGAATATTCATGGATGAAGAAAATTACGGGCCAGCCAAAATTTAAGCAACAGGAGAGAAATAGCTCCATCAACTCAACGAATTGGAGGAATTTCACATACAACCTTTTGAGAATGCCAAACTATATAAAGAAAATACCAAGAAGAGACATGATCATAAGATAGTGCGCATACAACTGGAACCGGCGCAGCGGGTATTATTAAACAAATCAAGGTTGAATCTTTTCCCTGGGAAGTTAAAATCACGGTGGTCAGGTCCATTCTTAATCACCCAAGTTTTACCATATGGAGCTGTTGAGTTACATGATCTCAACTCCAATAAAACATTCAAAGTTAACAGCAAGCATGCCAAATACTACTGCGGAGAATCATTTGAGCAAAAAAAAAGAAAGTGTCACACTTTCAGATCCAGTCTAACGTTCGGGCAGTCATGTCTAGCTGACGATGTTAAACTTAGCGCTAGCAGGGAGACAACCCATGCAATTTGTGTATATATATATATATATATTAAGATTTGGTGTGTTTTATTTTGGTGTGTTTAATTTTTGTAGGTAAAGTCACATTTCAGGATGAAAGACGTTCTCACAAATCTTCACAAGCATTTTCCTTCTCTCCCTCAAAACTCTCTGATGAAAGTCTACAAAGCACGAATGGAATGAATGAGACTTCTAATGATCAAAGGTATTCCTAATGAAATTCGTTGGATTATTGAAGTACGAGTCCGATTGGCAGGTAAGTCATTTGACTATTTTGTTTCATTTCTGTCTGGTTTAGGAAAAAGCACCTATGCTAAGAAAAGAAG
Source organism: Zanthoxylum bungeanum (assembly GCA_019454045.1). NCBI lineage: Eukaryota > Viridiplantae > Streptophyta > Magnoliopsida > Sapindales > Rutaceae > Zanthoxylum > Zanthoxylum bungeanum. The sequence continues at coordinate 24,938 of SKCR01029391.1, read as the reverse complement.
AGCTAAAAGATTAGGTGTTTGCTATAAATATGCACGAATGACATGTAATACTCGTTGTCATTATTTAGGAATGGTGTCTGATAACCACGGAGGTAAAATTAAATTCATTATGGATGTCATGAGTAATGAGTCTTTAGATAACATATCATTGACTCTTGAGACGCATCCCAGTGGATATATGTATCACGTAATTCTCATGTTACATACACAGTTTCGAAAAGAAAGACAACAATTAAGTCTCGGGAATCTGACTTTAAAAGACCTTATTTGCCAATTTATAAGAAAATTGGATGTGAAGCTTATCTCTTACGCATATATGTCATTCAAGTCGTTACTTCTTGTAAATATTATTATCTCTTTGTCTTTAACTAATAATTGTGATTTCTTTAGTTATTTTCTTTTATTTTCTCCGACATGATCCAGACTTTTTGACTACTACGATTTATTTTACTGTTTAGCTAATAATTGTCATTCGGCTGGTACTAGTGTTATTATTGCTCGCCCTTTTTCAGGATCTATAAATTGAGCTCGTCATTGCACTCTTGAAGACATCCAGATTCGAGAAAGAAATATATTATAAAAAAATGGAAGCAACTTCAAGAAGACGAGTTGTTAACATCTTTGTGTTTTTCGGTACTAGCGCTGGTTCTAAACCAGAATTCGCTGGGGCAGCACAAGAATTGAGTATAGTCATAGCTGAAAGGAATATGCACCTAGTATATGGCGGTGGTAATCTTGGACTAATGGGGTACGTTTCAAGGGTTGTACAGGAAAGAGGAAGTCAAGTTTTAGGAATCATCCCAAAACCTTTGGCAGAGGAGAATCTAATAGAACCACCAAACAGAGATGAATGCATTATGCCAGGTATGTCTGAACGACTTGTTGAAATGATTAACCATGCTGATGCTTTTATTGCTTTGCCAGGTGGCTTTTGAATGATTGAGGAAATGTTTTACAGTATTATCTTGGGCGAACTTGAACATACACCATAAAACAATTGGACTGTTTAACGTTGATGGATTTTACGACTTTCTTTGTGTGTTTCTTGATGATGCCCAGAGAAATGGGTTTCTTTCAAAACCTATAAAAGATATCTTCTTCACTGCCAGAACAGCCCATGATTTAATTGACCAACTTTTAACCTTTGAACCACAAATTGACCCTATCCTTTCCAAGATAAACTGGTCCGATAATGATCGTGGTAAGAAGCGTCGGATAAATCTGGATCTTAATCTTTAATTTTCTTTTTAGACATAGAATTCCAACTAATTAGGTATTGTTTTCTAAACTCTTCTTCTTCTTTTTAGACATTGGGAACAATGTCTCAATTAGGTTTGGGGGAGGGGAATAGTTGACTCGTATCTTATTTTTATTTTTCGTTGTGTTGTTTTTTTCTTGGTTTTTAGTCAAAACCTTCAAAAAATTTTGAAAATTAAATAAATAATAATAATAATAGTAATTTCTTTTTATGTTTTTAACTTGACTAACCAGGTGGAAATTGGGTTTTGAGATAGCTGTGTAAAGAATTTCCACTGCTGAGACGTATTTCAATCTATTTCGTAACAAGTTAATTTTTGTTTATTTCCTTTTGAATTATTTAAATTTGTGAATTCTCCATAATACTGATTAAATTGGATCTTCATATGCTCAGTTGACATGTTTTATCAACATGCATGGTAACATACATACATAAGTTGTAAGTGAAAAGTTTGTAATATTCAGTGCTCTAATTTATTGGAGGAAGCATATGAAAGTGATGGAATAATTAAAAAAAAAAAAAAGAAAAAAAAGTGTATATAAATAATTAACCATGCTTTTACTTAGTAACCGGACATCTTGTCTCAGTAAGCAGTGATTGTTCTCGTCAAACAGAAAAACTTGAGTTAATTATAATAAAGTTTCTAGTTAGTAACCGGGCGTCTTGCCTCAGTAAGCAGAGATTGTTTGCGTCAAACGGTAGAACCTTTAAACATTTGAGATCCAAGTAATTAAGTCTGTATGGGTGTCTTAACACCTAGTGCCCTAAAGCCAACTAGTTTGGGAGTCATTGGCCCAAAGCTCGCTACATGGATTAAAGATGTTATATATATATATATATAAATTCATTGCAAAAAAGGTGTGAATTCTGATATAACTTTAGGACAAAAATATTACTCTCTTTTCAACTACACTTATGAATATTGTGGACACAATGATTTGATTAATACCATGTTAGTTGTGTATATGGAGAATGGTACAAATAATCGGAAAATTTACTTATTTGGTAATTTAGAAAGAAAGAAAAAAATTCTTAACTTAGATAAGATTTTCACTTGTTTAGTCACTAACTTATTTTATGTGTTTGATTTTACATTTGATTGACATTTGTGGGTATCGTCGCTGTAAGCCCTCACGAGACTACAACTCGTCCACTAGGGACACCTAAGGGTTTAAAGGCTTGTTGCATACGCTAAATACAACCGTGATCCCTACAAAAGTGGCTTAGTTTAATTTTATTTTAAAGTTGTTTATTGCATTTCATTTTTTTGTTTTGCTCGAGGACTAGCAAAATGTTAGCTTTGGGAGTGTGATAAGCGAAAAATATATCAATATTTACCGCCCCTTTTACTTAATATTTTATATAGTTTCTCAAGTTTTGTGAATATTTTGATGTGTTTGTGTTATTTTGTAGATAAATAATAATTCAGGACTCACTGGAATCAAATCAGGACCAAAACAGTGAAAAACACACAAAAATGGCAAAATAGGAATTTCACATCGTGACACACACAACTTCTGCGTCGCGACGCCTTGACGTAATGAGCCTGTCGACACATGTCATCATGATGTCAGCTTCGATTACTATTCTACCGACTTGCATCATCACCACGTCATCACATACATCAACACTTACGTCATCGCCACATCATCATGACGTCAGCATAATAATTCACTCTACCGACACGTGTCATTGCTTACGTCAGCATGACATCAGCGTCACAATGCGTAAGCCTTCACGTGTTGCGGTGCCAAGCCAATAATTTGGCAGACAACCACGTGTCATCATCTCGTCAAAGCCACGTACATGTGTCAAGCATCAACGGCGCATCGCGACGCGCAAAGCTTCACGCGTCGCAACGCACATACCAAGTTTTGCCTATAAATTGCGGCCGAATTCATTTGAAATTTTCATACCTTCTTCTGGGGATTTCCTTAAGAATACTAAGAAGATTGTATCTTTTTTGTTTATTTACAATTTTCTTGTATTTAATATTTATTTAAGCAATAGATCTTTCTTTATTTTACTTTTCAATATGAGTAGGTAACTTTCATATGCTGGGGTGGAAGGTAAAGCTTTTATTATTATAATTTAGATTAATTTCCCTTAGTTATAATATATAAACTATTTTAAAACCTGACTTAATGGGATACCACCTTTATGGTCGGTTGGACTTAATTAAATTGATTTTAACCTAACTTAATTGGATACCGCCTTTATGGTCGGTTGAAATTAATCAAAAATCTGACTTAATCAGGATACCGCCTATATGGTCGGTTGGTAATGTCATGCAATTTATATATTATAATAAGAGAGATTTCTAAATTAGAAGTAATAAAAGTGGATCCTCTAACCCCCAGCATTTTATTTCATTTTTAATTTTACTTCTTAATATTCAAGTTTATTTTATGTCATTTTCTTTATTTAAGTTCTTAATAGTCCTAGATATATGTGGTAACGAAATCCTATATCTAGGGTTGTGATGATTTCCAATATCACCAGTTTATAAGTTGGTTATTTTATGTCTTGGGTAATATATTGGTTTATTTATTGAGCCTTAGTTTTAATGCTTTTTGTTAACTGGCCATTAATAAGATTGATTTGGTAAACTTAAAATGAACTTGGAAAAAAGATTTTAGGTTTAGCCTTAGACTCAATAGCTTACGATCTCACCTTGGGGTGAATGTCTCTTAGGTAGATTTCCTTACAGCATAGGAATATACCTGTTGGGCGGGAGTAGCCATAATTGGAACTTAATCTTAATGAATTCATGTAACTTGGTTAACATATGAATATAGTTAATTGAGTTATTTTGAGTGTTTACATCTGACCATCAGAAGAGGCTTTTCCATAACTTCGTGTTCTAGGTTAATAAACTAATATATTGCACAAACATGAGATAATCACTTCATATTTAAAAGATATTGGAAGGATTCACAACCCTAGATAGCTTCATAATATTGATTTTTCCTTAAATTTACTTTCACACTGTTTTAATTACTTATTTTCAGACAAAAATCACAATCCAACCAACAATCAATCAATTAGATACTTATAAACATTTAGCTTCATAAATTGATAGCCTAGGTATTAAGTCCTCGTGGGATCGATACATTTTATACTACTTGAGCGATACATGCGCTTGCGTAATGTGTGTGTTTACCACCGATTAGCAAGATAGCAGATGTATCTGAGAATGGGGTACGAACCTCGAGAATGAAGACAAGACAACAGATGAAGACAAGATAACAAACAACTCTGGGAATGGGTACGAACATCAAGAATGAGGTTACATGATCACAAACAACTCTGAGAATGGGGTATAAACGCCAAACTACTACAACACAGCCAGGTAAGCCTGGCGAGGCCCGACAAGCTAGGTATGTAAAAGAATGCATGCATGACTTTGATAGGTATGTCATTGTCACACACTGAACAAGCCTACCAAAGTAGGGGCGACTGTAGATACTGTATTTTTATGCCTAGTTCGACGATGAGTCTCTTATATGGACACCCTCTAAAAATTGAGGAATTATAATGATGAATTCCGGGAAGGAAATGAATTCCAGGGAACATAGCCAAAAGAATCATGTCGGACATAACCTGAAGACTCTACATCCAGCCGGATATAACATAGTTGTCACTGAACAAGCAAATTATCAGAAGGAACCTGATTATATCCGGCCGAACATATAATTCAAATATAATATCCGGCTGGACATGTATCGAGCTGGAAATAATTATGCACATCTTCATTTACTGGAATCACGGGCATCACTTTGTCCAGCCAGATGTATATCTTAAAATATATACCTGGCCAGATATGTATCGACCTATAACTACAGACATGGTGATAATCACCCGAGACAGAGAGGAGAGAAATGAGAGATTATGTTCCCCCTTTCATTTTCAAACCCTTCATCTACACTGTAAAAAGTGCCTCACCCTTCACAAAAAATAGGCGAATTTAGTGTGAATCCACCTTCAAAAACCCTAAAAACAGTCGAGAGAAATGAGAGAGAAAACAACACTAATATTTTGAGTTTTCTTTCCCCTGGTGCGAATCCGGCAACTATCCGAAGATCAGAGGTGTCTTTTGAGCCACAACATACGCATAAATGTATGACCTGAGGGCATCCTTTTGATATTTATTCGCATATGAGAATATGTTTCTTTTACACTGTATTTTCGATCGGACGTGCACTACGTCTGGCCGAACATGCACACACACCTCTGACCGACTGCATACACATCCGGCCACGTTTACTATTTCTTTGTATCTTATTTGCATGCTTAGCTATTTCATATATCTCTTGTTGTAATTTTCCAACTCATGTTTAATAGTTTAATTCTACTATTTTAATATGTGATAAATGTGTGTTTATTTTTCTTTCTAAATAATATGTATGATGTATTATGGTTGATATATGAATTACGAACTATGTCCGGCCTGACATGGTTTATATCTAGCCAGATCACCATTGTGGTATATAGGATGGAAACCTAGTCGTATGTTCCATAGCCGATTCTGAATGGACAGTAATATGGTCTACACTCGGGATATAATGTCACTTACCACTGTGATGGCCATTTCAGTATAAACATTCCCAAAATGCTTGTTTACTGCATTTGTGTTAGTATACACATATCTGGCCAAGCCTATCTAAGGCCAGGCCCACTGAATGCATATTTTAGTCTGTTTAATCCCACATGATGCATGTTTTTGTTAATTCAATAGTTATTTTTACTAGAATCATTAATATCTTATTATTGGAAGTGCCTATTGTTTATTGTTAATTACACTATTTTATTTGTTTTTATTTCGATTCGGTATTTCTGAGCTACGTACTACGTCCGGTCGGACTTGCAATAAATCTGACCAGATCCTGAATATTATGCATGGCCTACTACGACCATAATCGGTTGGCCTCTTCGAGGTTAGGCTCGTTTGATGCTTGTCCAGATCCATGTCATCACTGTTTTATGAATGTTGTAATAATTTCTGAATGTTTATTTATTGCTTTTACAATTCATGATTGTACTTTGTATGCTTTTAAATTACTTTGTGTGTGATTGCATTATAAGATGTGGGGATTGTACGGGCAAAATTTGGGCCAAAGGCATTATCGTCTTCTCGTCTTAAAGCCTATATGTCAGACTAAGCCCAACTTCTTCAGATAGCCCAAATCAGATGCTAAGATTGGGCCAAGGATCCGAACTCCTCTCAGGCTCGATTCAACAAACAACCGACATCAAGTTTGGGCCTAGGACCCAATTATCTTCTCAGGCCCAATTAAAGTTTACAGGGCAACCCACTTTCTAACAGGGACCCAACCAAAAAACATCCCTTCATAAATTGATTACTCTCCGCACAATCAGCTGATTCATCACCGAAAGGTGAATGTTAAACATGTTAGTGGCCCCACCTTCATAAATACGATCCTTATTCCAACTAGAAGATTATTCCTTAGTCTATAAAAGGAAGTAGAATTCATAATTACATTTATGGAAGCCTAAGCATTCTTCCATCCAAGCTTAAGCACTCCTATTTGCGCTCTCAAAGTCTTTCACCCTTTAACACCGGCCCACCACCCTCACGGAAACCCACAGAGGTCAAGATAACTCAGACCTTGTTATTCCTTATATACTGCTCGTTTTCACTACTAACTTGAGAGTCAGAGCACCTACGGCGCCCACCAGACCAGTCGGTAGGAACTCTCCACTCACTCTACATTTTTTTTTGCAAGATCGCTAGTGTTCCATCATATAAATTCTCGATTGTGGACCGAAGATGAAAACCAGCGTCTATAATTTGGCGCCCACAGTGGGGCCCTAGCGATTCATAGCAAGCAAAGATCTCTCAGTCTATAATCTTCTCAACACATCTGCTAACATGGCATCTAGTAGAAAGCAAACACCATACCCCGTGGTTATACAATTAGCCAATTTACAAGAACAATTACGATCATTGGAAGAGGAAAATCTAGCCATGTGAAGCACCAACACAAGCCTCTAGAAGCAGTTAGAGCAGATTGCTTCAACCTCACAGCAACTAGAAATCCCAGATCTTCCCAGCAATCTTACCATTCAAACGAACCTCTTAGGAGCATTCAACGATGTGGCAATAGACAATCCACCACCAGAAAACCGCCTCCAACATCACCAAAGAAGTCACCGTATCTCACCAACTGACCGAGCACAGCAAGTTACCTCCTCCATGCGTAAGGAAATACAAGAGTTTAAAGAAGTAATTCTCTTCAGTCTACCTGGTGTAGACTACTAGTGAGTAAAATTCGTGTTGACATAATTTCAGACACTAATTTCTTAGAGACCATCACTTCCATAGAACTCCATAGAATTTCAGCCCCCAAACATGAGGCTATATGATGGATCCACGGACCCAGACTACGTGGAATGATTGCCATCAACTCCCAATGACGTGGAAGGATAGCCATATTCCACATATGACATTGATAGATTGCCATCTACTCTAGACTACATGGAAGGATTGTCATTTACTCCAGACTACATAAATAAATTGTCATCTCCTCCAGACGACATGAAATGATATTCATCTTCTCCAGATGACATGGATGAATTATCAACTCCTTCATACGACATGAAATGATTGTCATCTTCCTCAGACGACATTGATGGAATGTCATCTACTCCATATTGCATGGAAGGATTGTCATCTCTTCCAAATGACATGAGAGGATGGTCATCTTCTTCTGACGACATGAATGAATTATCATCTTTTCCAGACAACATATAAAGATATTCATATTCTCTAGAAGACATGGATGAATTATCATCTCCTTCATATACATGAAATGATTGTCATCTTCCTCATACGACATAGATGAAATGTCATCTACTCATGACTACATTAAATTATTGTCATCTCTTCTAGACGACATGAGAGGATAGTCATATTCTCCATATGACATGTATGGATTGCAATCAACTCCAGACTACATAGGAAGACCTTCATCAAGTTCAGTCGACCAAACCTTCGTGAACCTTCATCATGTTTAATGGAGTGAAGACCCTCATAGACATTCATCAGGTTCAGCCGACCGAAGACCCTCATGGACCTTCATCAGGTTCAGTCTACTGAACCCTCGTGAACCTTCATCAGGATTAATGGAATGAAGACCCTCATAGACATTTATCAGGTTCAGTCAAACGAAGACCCTCGTGGACCTTCATCAGGTTCAGTAGACCGAACCCTCGTGAACCTTCATAAGGTTTAATGGAGTGAAGACCCTCATAGAAATTCATCAGGTTCAGTCAAACGAAGATCCTCGTGGACATTCATCAGGTCCAATCAATTGAAAACCATCATAGACCTTCATCAGGTCTAGTCGATCGAAGACCCTCATAGACCATCATCAATTCTAGTCGACCGAAGTCTCATAGACCTTCATTATATGTAGTGGCGTGAAGGCCCTCATGGACCATCATCAAGTCCAGTCGACCGAAGTCTTATGGACTTTCATCAGGTCTAGTGGAGCGAAGACCCTCATGGACCTTCCATCCAAGCTTAAGCACTCCTACTCGAGCTCTCAAAGCCTCTCATCCTTTAAACATCGACCCACCGCCCTCACGACAGCCCATAGAGGTCAAGGTAACCTCAGACCTTGCTATTCCTTATATACCGGTCGTCTTCAGTACTGACTTGAGTGTCGGAGTGCTTACGGCGCCCCCTACATCCATGAGTAGGAACTCCCCGCTCACTCTACCATTATTTTGCATGATCGCTAGTGCCCCATCATATAAATTCTCGATTATGGATTGAAGGTGGAAACAAGCGTCTACAGGGACACCTCATTCAAGCATAAATATCATACTAGCATTAGTAATAGACCATTTTGAACCCAAACGGGTTTAATGTCGGAACTTGCGAAGGGTGTAATATGGCCATAAATCATTTTTGGTGCCTAATACTAGGTGGCAACCCCCTTATTCTCATGTTAGTCCCCCATCGGGACTATCCATACTCTCTACAGGCTGTGATTCCAATTGTGTAGTGGTTGTTGATATCATAGGCATAGCTATAAACCCCGCTTCGCTCCTACAATATCCCTCTTGTAAAGGTCATGTGGACTAATCATCACATGCATGAGGCAACTTGGGAAGTGGAACAAGATATGAGGGGGGAATATCCAGAGTTGTTCGAGGATTGAGAAATTTTGAGGACAAAATTTTTATAAGATGGGTAGATTGTGATATCTCATTTAGTTTATTTGTTATTTAAATTGAATTGGATTTATCCTTTATCCTCTACGCTCCCACTCACACACACGTCTCCATTTCCCTAAAAAAGAAGTTAGCAACCTCACACTTCTAATATAACTTTAACACCACAACCTTTTATTATAAAAAAATAAAACTAATCTTAACTTTTAGTGTGTATTTTACGTGAAACAAATGGAGGGTGAGAGCAGTGTGTTTATTTATAGAAATAGGGTATTGAAGACACTTTTAAAGATCAGTAAGTCGAACCAGTAGAGAGAGAAAATAAAAGAGAGAGAAATTATGGGCAGGAGAGAGAAAATGGCATTTTAACGTATTCCACTATCTTTTCCGACGAGTGACACATATGGAGAATCCTCTCGACGAGACAAAGCTTATGTCGTCGATTTGATTACCTAGATCCACCAGACGCGCCCTCACGCGCCACCCACGTAATGCCCATGTGTCGACATATGCGCCTCATGCGTCGCCGTGCATGACCATCACCTCCCGAACTAAAATCTTTCCCTCGTCGAGATATGCATGATGGACACTTTGGTTGCCCAGATCAGACCCTCGATTGTCATAAAGCGAGCTAAAAATGGGAGTTATTGTCGTTTGACCATTCGTCGGTAACCACTGTGCATCCGTTTTCACCACCTCCACCATTGTGATCCTCATGATGTGTACTGTCCATTGATCACCTACTTTTGGCATTTTGAAGTCGTTGGAGCTCGGTACGTTATTGTTACAACTTTAGGGGTGTAAACATAAAGTTGTGAAAGTTTTAGACTAAATTATAAAGTTCTGATCTTTTAAGGGATAATAAGTGATATTTGAGAGTTTTATGACCAAAATTATGATATAGGAAAGTTTTGGGGTTAAATTAGAAATTTAGAAAGTTTAGGGGTGAAATCATAATTTTAGTAAAGTATAGGGATCATATCATAATTTTATACTTTTTTCAAATCTAAGCGAGGATGTAGAAATGTAGAGTCTTTTTGAATGGATTGAAGTAAGTTCAATGCACGATGATTACCTTAACATAATTTTTTTTTAATTGATGTTTGATGTAACAGTGTATATATTATTGTATAAGAATATATATATATATACACACACACACACATACCTGTGTGCGCTCACGCGTGTGTATGAAATTTTTATTGAGTTACTGATAACATAAAAGTTATAAATTCATGGATATGACTGCCAGCATTATTGCACGATTGTGTTAGGAGTCGAGGTCTTTGGTTATTCCGTGATTTTTGAGATGTGATTAATGGATTGAGTGCGATGATGTGTGCTATATTGAAGAATGTGTGTTATTATTGTTATGCTATCGGGTTTAGTATACTAGTGGTCGGAAATGCGAGGTTATGCGAGGTAAGTAAAGATATGTGGTTCAATCTCTCTCTTGCACATTTATGCGAGGTTATAGTGTGGGAAACCTTAGAAGGGATGCTAGTACTCTCCCAATGTTTTCAGTTCACTATTATACCAAATCCGGTAAGCAAATCTTGTTTGGTGGGTGTTGTATTGTTGAGCATGATTTGACTATGAGATTAAGGCGACGGAAAAGGGTGGCGGCGAAAGAGATCGGAGGAGGAGGATTATTAGGAGGATGAGGAGGCTTAGGATGATGAGGATTATTAGGAGGATTATTATTCGGAGTATTAGGAGGAGGAGTCTTAGGATTATTATTAGATTAGGAGGATTAGGATGGATTAGGAGGAGGATTAGGAGGATTATTATGATTATTAGGATTAGGATTAGGAGGAGGAGGAGGAGGAGGATTAGGAGGATGAGGTCGGAGGAGGAGGAGGGGAGGAGGATAGGAGTATGATGAGGTTCTTAGGAGGCGGAGGAGGATTCGGTTAGGAGGAGGAGAGGAGGAGGAGAGGAGTATTAGGATTCTTAGGAGGAGGAGGAGTAGGATTATGAGGATTAGGAGGAGGAGGAGGAGGAGTGGGATGGAGGAGGAGGAGTGAGGAGGATTATGAGGATTAGGAGGAGGAGGTGATTAGGAGGATTAGGAGTTAGGATTAGGATTAGGAGTATTAGGAGTCGGAGGAGGATGATTATGATGAGAGGAGGATTAGGAGGAGGTAGGAGGCTTAGGCTTCTTAGTTATGATTATTAGGAGGAGGATGATTATGAGGATTAGTCGGATTATGAGGATGCGGATGATTATTATTATTCTTATTATTATTATTATTATTAGGATTATTATTAGTCATGATGAGTTTTTTTTTTTATTATTATTCTTCTTTTTTCTTTTTATTTTTATTATGATTATTCTTATTATTCGTTCTATTATTAGGATTATTAGTATTATTATTATTATGATATTATTCTTATATTATTATTATTATTATTATTATTATTATTATCTTCTTATTATATTATTATTATTATTATTTTATTTTCTTATTATTATTCTTATTATTATTATTATTTTATTATTATTATTATTATTATTATATATCTATATATACTTTTAGGTGAAGTCACGTTGAGAGTTTGAGTACTTTACTTACAGAGCTCTTTAAGCTTACCTCATTTTCCCAAACATCTCAGGTAGTTCGCCAACGCAGCAGTAGCAGTATCATAATTTGATTCGTTTACCAAATCTGTCATTCGGGTTGATCTAGATATTTCTTTTAAGATACGAGATTTAGGGCATTATTTTCATGCTTTTGCAGACTTTTGCTGTAAACCTTAATTATTGAGATTTTGTTGGTGTTTGTTAAATCATAATTTGAGTAGTATTATTTTTCTTTGCAAATATATTTTAATTCCATGATATATAGAATGCTTGAGTTAAAGAAGTTCACAGACCCCTTTCTATGGTTGGGCCCGCTCTAGGGAGGGGTCGAAAGAAACTTAGTCTTTGACTGACACGAGTCCCATAATGTTAGGCTTTAAAGAAGTTAGGTTTGTTACAGTAATATGGTGTTGTCTTTATTCATGTCCTCTTCTCTTGTCATATGATTTGTGTAGTGTTCTCTTTAACTTGGATGAGTACAGTTTTAATTAGGCTTCTATTTGAGTTACTAAGTTATGTGTATATTTACAACTTTTGCACCAAACATAACAAGCAATTCAATTTTATGCACTACAAGAAAAAAGGTCTTTACTGACACTAAGGTTAGTGACACTAGGCTAAAAGTGTCAGAAACGACGTGTAAATGGGCCTATTTCCGTGTTTTTCACTTAAATATCAATAATTATTGACACTATGGTATCAGCGATTTTAGTATCAGTAATTACTATTACAATAGTATCAGTAAGAAATAAAAAAAAAAAAAAACGCGTAGTCGTCTGGAGTCGAACCAACACCTCGCGGAAGTGACGTTTTTCACATATATTACTGACACTAGAGTATCAGTAAATTTAGTGTCAGTAATTAATGATACCTTAGTATCAGTAAAAAAATTAAAAAAAAAATTATTTCCTTAAGTCTGCTGGGACTCGAAATTGTAACCATTGATATAATTTTTTTTTTATTGTAAGGCTTTACCACTGGGCCAAATCGTGACTTTTGTTCTATTGTGTTAGGTTATTTTACTTATTTTGTTAATCCCTTCCCACATATTCATAAAATTTCAATTTTGGCTCTGTCCTAACCCTAATCTCCGAAATTGATTTCATCACTCTCTTCTCTGCTCTCAGCCTCTCACGATCACAAGTCATGACTATCATCACTCATCACTCATCATCGGTCTTCTCTGGTTGCTTCACAGTCTGCTCTCGGTCTCTCATCTCAGCTTCAGGTGCCTCGATTGCTTGCTCTCAGAAGTTGGATCTCAGTCTCTCATCTTAGGTGCCTTGGTAATTCTTATCTCTTGCCACCCCTCTTCTAGATATTGCTCTTTAATGTCACTTGCTCTTTAATCGATCAGTTTGTGAAGCAAGCTTCGAATCAGAAAGGTGCAGCACTCGGCTCCGTCATCGTCGAAGCCACTTTGCAGCCCTCGCTCTTTGCTTTCTCTGAGATTCTTGTTGTTCCCAATATTGCCGAGGTAACTGAAATTTGTTATTTTTAGGGTTTATACTCATAGTTTCTTTATTATGTTCCTATTTTCTTTTTTGTTCTTGTATTGGTCGAGTTAGAGATTAAATTATGTGTCAAAAAAAGTTTACCTTCTGTTTGGTTGCTGAGAAAATGGAGGAAAAGATTTGGAAATGAAATTACGGTCATTTTGTGGCTTATGTTCTTTGTCTTGATCAGAGTTCATGTTCAATCAATGATATTTATTGTATAATTCATTTTGTTTTTTTTTTGGGTGGTGATATTTGTAGCATTAGTTATTTGAAAGATTTAAGCATTGAAGGGATAATTTTATAGTAGAAAGGGGTATGAGAGTTGGGAATGCATTATCATGAATCTGAATTTTCGCTTCTATTATTGAGGAATGCATCAAACTTGGTTTTGAAAATTATTTTCTCAGAGCTTGGGTAGAAAATGGATGAGAATGGCCAAAATTCTGGACCATTGCGGGAGGAGCTAGTGCAAATGGCTACTAAGTTTCTGTCGAATGCAACAGTTAGAAACTCTCCAGTCATCCATAGGCGAAGCGAATGTTTCTTGAGAATATGGGCCTTAGGAAAGACGAGATAGATGAAGCCTTTCGTCGTGTTCCTGTAAGCACATTGTTTCTCTTGATTTTCAAATATTTTTCTATTCAACTCAATTACTCGAATGATCATTTTTGGATGAGTTCTATCTTTCTCTTATATTCTTTTGCATACAAATGCAGGATCCGCCTTCAAATATAACAACGGAGCAGAATATTACCCCAATTCAACGTAAGTTTTTAACATTTTCCATCCCTTAAGAGGTCTTTAATGCAGCATTCATATCCCAGATGTTGAAATTGATAATTGCTTTACTGCCATCACATTTGGAATATCATTGCATGTTGGCCCATAATCTAAAATAGATGAACAGTCAAAGGCAGTCAGAAAGGTTCGACCACAAGTGACAGCACTAGCAACATCTCCACCATCTCGGTTTTACTGGACACATGCTTTTGTTTTTGTGGGTTTTCTTGCCGTTTCTTGTGCTGGGACAACTAATTTTTGAAGGTACTTGAAAAACTTTTGTACACCAGGTCATAAAGTTAGATGCCTTGTAGTTTTTATTGTCCAGTAGTATTATTATGGCTTTACCATTCATTTATGTATGCCTCGTTTAGAACGTTATTTTTCCAAGGTTGAAGTCTTGGATTCGGAAGGCTGTTTTAGAATAACATGTTGTCTCTGCAAAGAAATCAAAACCAAGCCTGGCATACACGGTGGAAATAGGTGCTGCCCATATCTCTTTAGCAATAATTGATAAAACAAGATATATATTTTTATACTGGTTCCACCATTCAAGGATTTTAAAATTTTTACTGCATAAACTTTCATTAGAAAAATCAAAATTTGTAGATAAATAATTATCTAATTCAGGGTTATTAGTTGTCGTATCCCTAGCTTTTTTATTTCGTTGCAATAACCAACGATCCCCTGCGCTAAGTCTTGTTTGAATTACCGGTTCGCTACTACTAGATTCACCTAATGTTCCTAAGTTATATCTTACAATATAATCATTAAATAAAACAATTAAATCATTTCTTAATTTCGTCATTATGCTTGTAATATCAATTTCATCTAATATTCATAAATAACCATAGTAAGTTTGTAAACCACTATTCAAACCTTCTAATTTAAATCTAGGATCAAAAACACCAGCAATAAGATAAAGTAAAAGAATTTCCCTAAAATAATTCAACCATTTTACCTTCATAGCAGTAATGGCTTCGAACAAAACAATATCATTAGGATCGCTACTGTCAACATGCTCATCGAGAGTGCCAACAATATTCAAACTCTCAAGAAGAAATAAATGTGATGTAGGATAATAAACACCGCTAAAAACTAAAGTAGCATCATTAAAAACTCTTAAAATATCTAAAAACAATTCACAAATATTCCATTGACTAGGATAAAGTGTGATATTTTGAACATGTTGAGAAAAAAAACTACATAATGCATCTTTGTATTGAAATGCTTGACATAAAAGAAAATAAGTTGAATTCCAACGTGTTGGAACATCTCTTGAAAATTTAATCGGTTTGATACCATTTATTTTACAAAACTTGGTCCATTCTCTCCTAACTGGAGAATATGACCAAATACAGTTAAGTGCCGTTTTAATTGGATCAAGGAAAGGTGATAATAATTTTAGACCGTCTTGCACACATATGTTAAAGACATGACATGTACAACGAATATGAAAAAATCGACCCCCTAAATTTGGTTCACATAAGGATTTTAAATTACTGATGGATGCAGCATTTGCAGATGCATTATCAAATCCAATTATTAAAATTTTTTCTACTAAACCATATTCATCAAAAATTACCTTCATCATTCTATAAATATTATGTGCAGTATGTTGGTCATCAAAAACTCTAAATGCAATAAGTCGTTTTTGCATGGTAAATGATGCATCAATCCAATGACAAGTCACACCCATGTATGAGTGTGTTTGCCAATGGTCACTCCAAATATCAGAACATATAGAAATACGACATTTCATCTCTTTAAATATTTCAATTTAAATAATTTTACCATCTTTGTATAATTTAAAAATATGACGTTTTGTTGTGTTTCGAGTCATTCTACATGCAGCAGGATTTAAAGCATTATGCACGTAATTAGTAAAATGAAGTTTTTCACCAAAGCTTAAAGAAAGATGTGTCATACAAGTTAATTTCGCAAATTCTTCTCTATTTTTTGCACCAGAATATTTAAATAAATCTACAGTACTCGTACCTCTATTAGATTATGCGTACCTGCTATTTGAGTTTGAGTCGTATCAATGCCAAATTCAACCGGATGATGTTTTTCCATGTGCTTGATCATATTGCCGTATCCACCAGAAAATTATAGGTAGTCCCACAATAGGTGCAAATTGCTCGTTGTGAATCATCTTCTAGGCATTCCAAATTAAAATGAATTTTGAAAATATCTGAGGACCGAGCCTTAACTTCTCTTCTCCGTGATTGTGCACTGACACTAGGGCCGCTCTCTTGGGTTGCATATTTGACATTATGTTCTCAAATGAGCTTGCCATTTTTCGTTTGAGAAATTAGGAAGAAAAATAAGAAAATTGAATAATTGTTAAAATTTTAACAAATTAACAACTAATTGAATTGAGATTGAGAATAAGATTATAAGAGAATTGTATTGAAGTGAGATTGAGATAAGAGAATTATAGAAAATGAGAGAGTTGAGAATTTGGTGTGTTGAACTGTTCCGGCTGGAATCGTCGAACCGGTGGAACCGTACGGTTCCACCGATTCCGACGGTTCGAGTTGGGGTCGAACCCCAACCGAACCGGTCGCCAACGGTTCCGGTTCCAGAACCGGTTCCGAACCGGAACCGTGGCCGGGTCTACTTTAGGAAATGTGTGTGTTTATGGAGGAGTTGCTCAACAACTTGCTAGAATCTAATAGAAATATTTATCAACTTGCAACAGACATAATATAACTATTGAGATCATGGTCTCATTAAAATAATTCAATTCCACGTACTGTGCATATATAATGTGAATATGTAATTAATAGTCAAACATATAAATTGTTCCCTTTTTTTTTTCCAATATTTGCCCATTATGATGTCCATTCCGACACGTCGCTTTGAGCAACTTGCTTGCCTCTGCTTAGCTGTTATCTTCAACTCAAATCTTGCCACGTAATCATTTTGCCAGGCTACAGATACGTGGCGGAAACCCAGATCATTGAAATTTTGCAACTTGGCCCTCTTGTGCATAAGCCTAATATGTAATAATTAAAAGTTTGTACATATGTATTAAAAATAAAAAATAATGTATATAATATTAATTTTCTATGTTGTATAATTATTAATTAATGACAAATGCTAACAAGTACCCTTAGGACACTCATAAAAATTTATTTTAAGAAAATTTTGAAAAAAAAAAAATCATTCATGTTTTGACCGTTTTTTTCATTTTTCATAAAAATAATGTTAAAATTTTCCTAAAATGAATTATTAATGATTGTCTTAAGAGAACTCATTAACATAATCCTTAATTAATTATATCATCTTTTTATAAACAGTACTAGCTAAGAATTACTGGCATAATCTTCTCAATTATTTTTCTCACTTTATGTCACATCGAGTACTTGCACTTTTGATGCATAATTAGCCGTTAGATGTAACAAAATGTGGGCCCCTCATTTGTTTGTAATAATGATAGATCATGAGATTATAATACATGATGAGTTGGGTTACTTAGATTTCGAATCGGGGACCCAACTGCAGCCCGATTCGAAATCTAAGTAACCCTGCAGCCCTTTCGTCAGAAGCATGCGATTCTATGACCTACGTGTTAAGTAAGAATTTAAAACAAAGTAGATTTTTTTTTTTGCTGCAATCATCATCATTGGATCGCTATCCAACTATCGCCGATTGTACTGGAGGCCGGAATTAGATTTAAGATTCCAAATTTCTAATTGTCCATGTTCTCTGCTGGTAACGCAGATGAACAACAATGCACATGCAGATGCACTGAATCATTTTGAAAAATAACTCAAAAACGACACGTGGACACGTTCAGTTTCAGATAACCATTCACGTGCGGTCCCAGGACCCAGACCCCCAAGCAGAAAGTTTTCTGACACTACACCCAACCATCTCTCTCCACGTGTCCTCTCGGCTCAAAGATAGATGTCAACAATACGTGGCATTTCTTTAAGCCTCCACATTTCAACGTACGTCACGTTGATTATCAAGTTCTTGACAAGACAACACGTGGCTCTTTTAAG
Organism: Zanthoxylum bungeanum; assembly: GCA_019454045.1. Taxonomy (NCBI): domain Eukaryota; kingdom Viridiplantae; phylum Streptophyta; class Magnoliopsida; order Sapindales; family Rutaceae; genus Zanthoxylum; species Zanthoxylum bungeanum. The sequence goes on along the minus strand of SKCR01029391.1, from coordinate 6,602 downwards.
CTTGACAGGGCTATTCATGCCCTCCACGTGTCATCTTTTTGCATGTGTTGTTATTATATTTGTCTCAATACAATTGAGGGCCTTTTAGGGTATTTCATTCAATTTTTTTATTTTTTTTTTTTGGCCCTTTCTAAGAAAGTTTACCAAATTCCTCTCTTTCCGCTGTGGCGCTGTCTGATTAATTTCCCCCTTCTTTTTTCTCATTTCTCTGTTTGTGTTTGGTTTGCAAGAAAGTTGTTTTGATTCATTTGAATGATTTGGCCGTTTTGATAATTCCACCATGTAATCAAATTATTTCATCCGGGCATCTTAATTTAAATTTATTTTGTTATTTTAATCAATGGCAAAAGCTGATGAAACTGGAAGCAGAGAAGCTCAAAAGCATGTTTCCATGCAAGGGAGTAACTTTCCAAAAGATCTCTTACAAAGATTCATGAATGGGAATCAGTTTGCTAAAGAGCAAAGTGAAGAAACAGAAGAGATTGAGCTGAGCTTGGGGCTGTCTCTAAACGGTCGTTTTGGTGTAGACACCACAAGAGCTAATAATAATAAACTTACAAGATCATCTTCAATACCAGATTTTATCAACCCATTTGTTGAAGACCACAATGACACGTCTTTTGTGGTGCCTATGGCTTGTGCTAATCTTATAAGGACATGTTCATTACCTACAGAGACTGAAGAGGAATGGAAGAAGAGGAAGGGGTTGCAGACACTGAGGAGAATGGTAGCAAAGAGGAAGAGATCAGAGAAGCAGAGGAATTTGAAGATTGCAAGGGACAGGAGTTGGGTTTCTGGGGAAGAAATTAATGGTGGTATTAAAGCAGCTTGTTGCAATGTACTGAAAGATGGTGGTGCTGTTGAAGTAGGCTTATTACCACCAGCACCACAAGTCTCAAATGGATCATTATTAGGAAGTGGTTCCTCAGGAATTTCAGAACTGGAGAGTCAACCACCTCAAGGTATTTGCCGCTTTTATTTATCTATTTATTTATTTATTTTTGGAAGTTCGATTATTATATGTGATTGGTGGTTTATTTAGTTTGGTGGTAGATTTAAGGATACAGATTAATTTATTCTTAAGTTGATCTGGTTAGTTCTCAACTATATTCTTGTTGGATTTTTCATTTTCTTGTCCTTTATTTGTTTAATTAAGCCAGTTTTGAAATTTAGCTCAACCAATGAGTCTATTTAGAGATTTGTAAATCACTTACTGTTTGAAGTCAAGTGTAATACATCATGAGAAAGTCTTAGCGTTGAGTAATTGTGAATTACTTTGTGTTGACGGCTGTTTTTCGTTCCAATGGTGATATGGGAACGAACAAACCTCGCATAATCAGTGAATTTGTTTGGTTAGTTGGGAACCAAAGCAAACTTAGCAAGCAAACGGAAAATCACAGCGGAAACAAGAGATTAACGTGGTTCAGCGGAAAGTGGCTCCAACCTACGTCCACGGGAGTAAAGAGGGGGAGTTTTATTACTTGCACAGGTCAAAACCGACCTGCTTTCTGTCTCTCACAAGTTTTCTGGTCTCTCTTTATAAGTGATGAAAATATAAAAATTGCTAACCAAAAAGCCCAACCCTTGAAACTGAATCTTCAATGCCTTTATATAAGCTTCCGAATCTACTATTTCACCAATCCATGACGTCATCTCATGTCATCCTGTCATCATCGCCCATGCTCCTTTTCCCCGACCACTCTGCAAACAGTAGCTCTGGTCTCTGACTCAACCACCCTCTATCAGCAGAAGGCCATCATTCTCACCTTTTGTCCACTGCTATACGTTCTGTCAACGTGACAGCCTGTAACTCAACCACTCCAGTATTGTTTCGTCTGTCAGAGTCTCTTCCCAAGGAGTCGCTGGCTTGCTAGGCATGGTGAATCTTCTTGGGACCTAGCGCCTGAGTTACCCTTGAACATGTCCATTGCGGGCATAGTGAATCTTCTTGGGAATTCCACCCCCCGTATTTTTTCAGTAAAGGGGGATGTTGTCTCCGCATTTTGGTTAGCGCGGGCTTCTCCTTTCATGCACTCTTCCCATTTCTTCATCTCCCTCTGAAACCAACTCCTTATTTGGCTCTTGGAGCTATTCTTCTCTCTCCCGAAGGTTTCTTCGTGCCTCCCACACCGAGCGTAGTATCTTCCATGACTGGGAGCCTCACGCCCCCTCTCAGGATATCGTTCCAGGTTACTTTCCCCGAAACACGGGCTGTTATTGGATTATTTCGGGGTCCACCTGTCGTCTTCTTCCCATTGCTCCTCCAGAGGCGTGGCGCTAGCCACAACTACAGACCTCACTATCTGAGCATTCTTCCCATTTTCTCGACCCGACAACTCTCTTTCCTTTTGCTATTTCCTCTTTCCTTTTGGTGGGACCCACTTGCCCTTGCTCTCCCGTCTCCTTTTCTAATTTTTCAATTTTTTCCATCACAGCCTTCATGAAAGCTTGGGTTGTTTCCCTCTCTTTTCGAGCATTCTCCCTTTCTTGCCGTAAGGTTTCTTCCATCTTTTTCATCCATTCCGTTGTTGAAATCTTCGAAGCCCTGTAGTTTCCATCTCCTGCCATCGCCTTAGTATGTTTGCTATTTTTTGTATCTTCCCTACAGACGGTGCCAACTGTTGATGACTGTTTTTCGTTCCAAGGGTAATATGAGAACTCAACTCCTCGAACCAACCTCCCTCAATCAGTGAATTTGTTTGGTTAGTTAGGAACCAAAGTAAACTTAGCAAACAAACGGAAAATCATAGTGGAAACAAGAGATTAACGTGGATCGGCGGAGAGTGGCTCCAACCTACGTCCACAGGAGTAAAAAAGGGGAACTTTGTTACTTGCACGGGTCAAAACCAACCTGCTTTCTCTCTCTCTCACTAAGTTTTCTGGTTTCTCTTTACAAGTGATGAAAATATAAAAATTGCTAACCAAAAAGCCCAACCCTTGAAACAGAATCTCCAATGCCTCTATATAAGCTTCCGAATCTACTATTTCACCAACCCATGACGTCAGCTCATGTCATCATTTCATCATTGCCCATGCTCTTTTTCCCCAACCACTTTGCAAATAGTAGCTCTGGTCTCTGACTCAACCACCCTATGTCAGCAAAAGGCCATCATTCCCACCTTTTGTCCACTGCTACACGTTCTACCAACGTGACATCCTGTAACTCAACCACTCCAGCACTGTTCCATCTGTCAGAGTCTCTTCTCAAAGAGAGTCGCTGGCTTGCTCCTGTCACATCACTTTTTTGGAGGCCTAAACTTCTAAGTAAGGCATATGTCACATGCTCTTAAGTACTGGATATCTCGTGGTCTCAGCTCTGCTCATCGGGGTCAGCATGCCAAGGTGAATGATGTTGTCCTCAACCAACTTGAATAGGTCTGGTCGGTAACCTTTACACCACCTCGGGTCGGCTTCCACAAATATTCAAGTGCTGCCGAATCTGATATCTTTTCTTCAGGTCGAGTCGGTATCCCAATCTATTCTACAACTGGTTCTTCCTTCAGGTGTTCTTTTTCACTATGGGCTTGGGCCCCTCTGCCCGACTTCTTCCCCCTTAAGGTCCTTGGACCTCCATCATCTGCCCAGTGCAAAACCACTTCTACCTCTCCTCATGCCCTGATCTTCCTTAGAGTCAAAAACCACCATCAGCATTTTGTATACTTGTTAAGAATGAATCAACATATATATTGTTTATTCGGTTGCTTATAATTATTTTTATCTCTGTTTAAATTTTAAAAATCTAGTATATGTTAATGTTTATAGTCATATTTATATTCCCTTTTAATGCTTTTGGAAAATTGCTCTGTGCTGTTAACCCTTCAAGTAATGCTGGACACAATAGAAGACTGTTGGAGGGTAATTTGTTGTAATGCTAAACTAGCAGACTCCTCTAGAGTCGGTTGATCTTTTCTGAGGCGTGGCAGGCATCAAACTCAATATGAACTTATGTAGATTACAGATGCCTCAAACTAAGTTAGCCTCACATTCATATTTGCAAGATTAGAAGCTTTCTTCAGTTCTCTGCAGTGTCTCTCCAACTACACCGCCTACCCCCTTCCCCTCTTGGTCTTAGATAAGTTTCTTAACATCTTCTCATCGAATAGAAACTACTATTTGACGAATAGAACTTCATTGGAGAGAACACTCCAGGAGAAAGAGAAAGCTTGTGTGACAACTTCATGATGTACTCACATCTATTATGGTACGTGGACAAGCATCTTGACATGATCTAAGCTCTTAACAGTCTAATTATGGCTCTAAATCTGGGTCAACTGCAGCCCCCACCTCATGGTGACTGGTCTGGCGCTTGGAGCCAAACATGAATTTACTGGAGGAAGATCCTTCGAATTCACTGTTGTTCCATGAACGATACTGCAGTTACAGTTTGACTCTTCCCTAGACCAATGAAAATCGTTGTAGCATGGCCTAGATTCAATGGAGAAAAAGCAAGGTGAGCCATCGTACCGACTATTATAGTGTTGGACACAACTACGAAAACATCTGCTAATGCCTCCTCAGGGACGCAAAAAACATGCTTGGCTGGCTTGCATGTTTCTATAAATAACTCCCACATGTAAAGTATTTCCAAGCTGCAAAAATAGTTGCCACTAAAATGGACTGCTAGAAGTTACAACTGAATATATGTGCGCTTTGCACACATATATAAGCAAGTTTTTTAAGAATATTTCAGTAAGTTATTATTATTTCACCCACAAAAGAAAATTTTAATAATTTTTCTCAAAATAAGACAAGTGTATATTAATTTCTTAAAGCTAGCTCCAGTCCAAGTATACTCAACTGCGGCAGGTAATTATCACTTGGGCCAGTTATTGAATCGTACCAGAGACTATATGTCCTTTGTATGATGCCTAGTTAAATTGGTGCTTGCTTGTTTCTGAATATGGACGATTTGTTTGATCGATTGTTTCTCAAGTGGTTTTCACTTCATTGTGATTGTTTGTTGTTCCATGAGTGATTATCTCAAATATTATTAGGATATATATATATATATATAGAAGCGATGCCAAGCTCAGATAAGATTTGTTTTTGTGGTAATCTGAAATTGGTCGCTTAGCATTTTATGTTTCTGTGTCAACTGATAGACTAATACATTAATTTCATTGATATCTGTCAGTGACATCTTTGGATATTTTGTTAATCGGAATCCCCCATGTGTTTCACTTCCCATTTCAGGATCAAACAAATGCACAGAAGCGGTAAGTCCTTTGAGTGTCCAAGCAATGCCGAAGAATGAGCACAAACCTGCAAGAAATCCTGAGGTTGCAACCGCTGAAATATCAGGCGCGTCTGTTGCCATTGAGAATCACTCTAATAAGACACCAGCCGCTGAAACAAGTGCAAAGAAAGTGGTGAGAAACGTGCTGGAAGATATGCCTTGTGTGTCTACAACAGGAGACGGCCCAAATGGAAAAAGAATAGAGGGTTTTCTTTACAGATATAGGAATGGTGAGGAAGTGAGGATAGTGTGTGTGTGCCATGGGAGGTTTCTTTCTCCAGCCGAGTTTGTCAAGCATGCTGGTGGAGGCGATGTGGCACATCCCTTAAAGCACATTGTTGTAAACCCGTTTCCTATTTTCTAGTGCTGATATGAATAAGAAGAATACAATTTAAAAGCGTCCATGAAGCTCTGTTTCTTAAAATCTCTTAATTTTCGACTTTCCCTAAACTAGACGTTTGTGCTGTGTTCAATTCGTGAAGCCTCTTGTTGGGAAGAAAACAATTGTTACAGTGCACAAGGCAAATCTTCAAAGAAGGTTTCTGTGCATTTTAGAAAACTAAATGCCTTGATCTCCTCCAAATGCTTCAGCCTCTCATCTATGCTTGTAAGCTCTGTTTCTAACCCAGAAAAAAAAGTGACCAAAAAATTCATTAGTTCTGTGTTCCAAATACTTCCCCGAGTTCCGATTTACCCCAAAAAAAAAAAAGAAAAAAGAAAAATCAATCTCTCTGTTCTGAATACTTGTGATTTGATGATGGATGATGGCACAACCCCGTAACTGTAAATATCGGCTTTGTCAGAAACATAGCAAGTCATTGCATATTCTGGGTAACATAACCAAATGTCCCAGCAACTCCTGTAGTACGCATTGAACATGGAGATATTATATATCCGGAACAATCTTGTGAAGTACCCTTCAAGCCACAGCAGTTTGTGGATCTTTGCTGGATGAAGTTCTCCAAGTTACCCCTTGCAAAAGAAAATTGTATACAAGGAACATCTCTGTTTTTGATAGGTCTCTTTCATAGAAGAAAATCTACAATACAACGAAGGTACCACGTCATCCTTACAATAATTCAATAAACGTGTTAAAATATTATAAAATAACTAAAAAATATCATACATATCATTTACTAATTTGTTGGTGATACCACGTCACTCATACTTCCGTTGCACCAAAGTATTACTCTTTTCATAGTAGTATTGCAAATGCAAAGCATAAGTAAATAACTATTCTATTTAATCGAGGATTAATTGTAAATCATTACTTGAATTATTTGATCCGATCGATTTCAATAATTAACACCGATTTATGAGCGATTTTGACAGATTAATCAGCATATTTCCTACTTATGATTTCTCA
>SKCR01029390.1:0-167109 GCA_019454045.1 Zanthoxylum bungeanum | reverse complement strand
CTGTCTCGATAATACTCCGGCTAGGGATATTTAATGATTAATCCTTCGTGGACTGATACTGTCTCATATCATCTCAATCCAGGAACTAATCATATGGACCTCTCTTCATTTATACATATATGGTGATCTAATCACTAATGATGAGAGTGCAATTTCCTTGTCACATAGTTAATTTGTACAACAACACCATGATCTGTACAAATAGTGACGCTATGGGTCATATTATCCAACAGTCCGGAACAGCATGCGTCGTCCAGTTTCTGTGTCCTACAATCCCATTATGGCCAAGTGATTATATCGGCTCAGGGTCGGGTTATATCCCACCGATGCCTTATTGCATTCGATGGCATGAGGTTAGAGTTTTTGAAAATGTTGAATGGCACAAAGACAGAATATTCACTTGTGACCAAGTGATTATATCATGTTGGGGTCGGGTTATATCCCACCGAGGCCTTATTATGATCATTGTCATGAGGTTGTAGTTTCTCCCATATGGCCAAGTGTTGAATGGCACAAGGAGGGAACATTACCTTGTGGCGAAGTGATTATATTGGCACGGGGTCAGGTTATATCCCCTAAGGCCTTATTGTGTTCATTGCCATGAGGTTGGAGTTTCTCCCCCACGGCCAAGTGTTGAATGGCACAAGGAGGGAAATTCTCTTGTGGCCAAATGATTATATCGGCTTGGGGTCAGAGTTTCTCCCATATGGCCAAGTGTTAAATGGTACAAGGAAGGAACATTCCATTGTGTCCAAGTTATTATATCGGCTCGGGGCCGGGTTATGTCCCACCGAGTCTTTATCACATTCGATGGCATGGGGTCAGAGTTTATCCCTCATGGCCAAGTATTGAATGTCACAAGGAGAGAACATTCCTTCGTGGCCAAGTGATTATATCGATTCAGGGTAATGTTATAGGCCATCGAGGCCTTATTGTGTTCATTGGCATGAGGTTGGAGTTTTTCTCCCGTGGCTAAGTGTTGAATGGCACAATGAGGGAATATTCCCTTGTGGCCAGGTGATTATATCGGCTCAGGGTCAGGTTATGTACCACTGAGGCCTTATTGTGTTCATTGGCATGAGGTTGGAGTTTTTCCCCCACGGCCAAGTGTTGAATGACACAAAGAGGGAACATTCCCTTATGGCCAAGCTATTGCATCGACTTGAGATCGAGTTATGTCCCACCGAGGTCTTGTTGTGTTTTTTGGCATGGGGTTGGAGTTTAACCCCATTGCCAAGTGTTGAATGTCACAAAGAGGGAATATTCCCTTATGTCCAAGTGATTATGTTGGCTCATGATCAGATTACGTCCCACCGAAGCCTTATCATGATTGTTAGAATGAGTGCGGATGTGGGTTGAGTAGAAGGTCGCTCTATTTGAAGAATGTCGAATATGCTAAGTAAAACATCCTAAGAGGGGAATTACGTTATGCGGGGCTCGGGCATCAGTGTATGCTAGTTGTGTGATCCCTTAGGGGAATAAATGAGTTTACTTTTATTAAATTTGCTAAGTGTTGATCCAATTTGATCAAGTCAGCATGGTCAAATGGAAGCTCACTTGACTCAGGTCTTTGACTAATGTGTGCTTCAGAAAGATAAATGCAAATACAAAAAATTATGTTCATTCACTCAAGAGTTTTTAAAATTGGCCCCCTCGGGGTAACCCAAACACATAAAATAGAGGAAAAGAAGGCAGAATCAAGCGGATAGGCCTAAAGTATCTACAACAGTAGTAAATAAGGATGGGCCAAGAGCCTCCTCAAAATGAGCAACAGCAGATGAGGAAGAGGCATAGGCCTCCTTAGAATGAGCAACATCAGATGATGAGGGCCCGAGATCCCCTTGAGTGGAAGTCATAGTGGACAATGACTCGGGTCCGAGATGGCCTCAGGGTTTTCTGAAGTAAAGACGAAGGCATCTTATTGTTTCATTTCCCCCTTGGACACCTTCAGAATCTTATTAATGATCTCTAAATCCAGGTCGGGCTAGGTCTGCTCGAACACCTCAATACATTTAGCCAACCCTTCTATTTTAGACTAATTTTTGGCAGCCTACAGAAGACCAGACAGCTCGGCGTTTATCTTCTTCAGATCATTTTGCTACTTGGTCAACTCATCCAGAGCCTTCTCTAGTTGATCAGTTTTGTCCTCAAGCTTGCTCTTGGCCGTGGTAGCTCGCCATTGCTGACACTTGAATTCATCTGCCTTATTTGTAACATCGGCCCTGACCTCGTCCCTCTCATTCTTTTTTATTTCTGAAGATCTGTAGAGGGAAGCAACCTCAGCCTTAACAGCTTCCTTGGATTGTTTGAGGCCCCGATTTTCTGTCTTGAGGCACCGATTCTCTGCCCTTACTTCCTCCGGCTGCTTCGACAACTCTTGCTCTCTTTTGTTCAGACGACTTTGGAGTCTTTGAGCCGGACCCCCCCAAAGAGGGTGCTTATCAAAAATTCTTTATTGTTGGCCAAGAGATAGGCCAACTGCAACATAGAAGACGAGGTCGCTATAGAAAAATGGAAAAATTTAAGTACAAAGGAGAAGAACAGTTACATTTGCATGAAATCGACAGGTCTTGCTAATGATGTCCTCAAGTGACATTTGGTCATACACTATGACCTGCTCCAAGCTCACGGTTTTGGCCACATAATTGAAGGTCAGGATGAGGTAGGCCACCTTGTCCCTCACAGACTCGGAAAAATTATTAATCCTCAGTAGCGGTGCACCCTCTTTAGCTTGGGGAGGGGCTGCTAGGGCTTTTCCTTTTTGGCCCGCCATTTTCCTCTTGGGAGCCCTCTCTGCAGGGTCCCCGGGCTCCTCTCCCCCGATCTGGTGGAGGTGGTCCGACATTGGGATAATATTACTATTATAAACTATTCTTAAAGTAAATATTCATAGTCGTTGGTTTTTGAATACGGTCAAATTCCTTTAATCTAGAAGACTAGTACATGTCGTATATTGGAATTGGAATTCCAAAAGTTTAACCCGATGTACCATGAGCTTTAGAAGCTAATATAGATGTGTGTGTATTCGTTGGAGCGGATACTGAATGACTCACAGGTGATTCCTAATAGTTGGAAGTATACACCACTGTCAATAGGAATCTCCTCGAGTCGAGTAAAATATGTGATCATTTGATTATAGGATAATATTGATTTTATGTGAGATCATCCACACTTAGATGTCATGTATGTCAGAAACCTTTCAGTTTATTAGAATCTAAAAGTTGCGTTAATGGATTTGTGCCACCCAGATCTACAAGACAATAATTAAACACTAGCAGAATATTTTTCATTTCAAAATAAAAACACTAATCGATTATGGAATTTTAAATCTACTAGTGCCCTCATACTACTTTACATAATTCCGTAATCTCCCTTAATGAAAAAAAATAGAAAATTGACTATCAAAATTTCATAGTGGGAAGTGGATCCCATGACATTTATTCCAGCCTCACACTATCGACGGTCTTGGTCTTTATAAACTCATTAGGTAGACCTCCAAGGTCAATCACATTCATGTGACTCATAGTTTGGTCTTGAACCATTTCTTATCCTCACAAGAATGACAATATTGGATTAAGACGTATTCTATATGTATACTTGTCAGTGTGCACTAATGAGCTTTATAAGTACACCCTCACAATAATGATAGTATTGGGTGACTACATTAACTCATCACACTACATCTAATGTTTTACCGGAGTGACCTAAATTCCGAGCACTTATACCCTCGCACTATCGACGATCTTGGGCATAAGTAGTAAGAACTCATTCATCTCCGTATTGATAAGACGAACCTTCCATCATGCTCCAAAATTATTAATAATATTACTTAAATAAAGTAATCACCTAATCACGAGAGATTTATGACAATCAAGTCATTAACATGCTTGGATCAAAATTAAAATTTTAATTGAAAAACGTTCAATGCATATCGAATATGACTTATGCATAATTAAATTAAAATTACTGTGGCATAGATTCAAAACACATGTGTTATGTGGTTAAGATCTGCTTTGATACCATTATGTTGGGGCAGATGTGGAACCCTTAGGGTCGGATCGGTGCCCCGCGCAGCATAAGTGGGTCTAACATATGGATATCAAACATGAGTATATTTTTAAAATATTTTATGGAAAACTACATTACGTTACGAGTCCGTAGGAAAAACGGGGAACAAATCGGAGTCCAGAAACTTGAAACGGAGAAAATGAAGTTTCAGTGCTCATGAACATCAGCTCTCGGCACGTCACGATCAATATGTGAGATCTCGGTGTCGCGATGCCAGAGATCATAAGCAGGTAAAGAGTACATGTGTTGAGCTACCAAGGAAGTAATAACCCCTAAAGAGGTTAGAGAGTCGTGACACTGTCCTGTGTAAAATATTGGCAATAAGTAAATTTGCCTTCAAATCAATTCTAAGAACTTCCAATTTTCTCCAAATACTTAAGTACACCTAAAATCTAATTTTAACATCAAAACCAACATCAACACTTGTTATACAACAAATATACCTGTATTCTAAATACATATATGCATTAGTTTGAATCAAGATTTCACAAAAGCTTATATACAACAAACATGTATGTTGAAATCTTGATTCAAACTAATGCATATATGTATTTAGAATACATTTATGTTTGTTTTATAACATGTGTTGATGTTTTTTTTTAATGCTAAAATTGGATTTTAGGTGTATTGAAGTATTTAGAGAAAATTGGAAGTGTTTAGAATTGATTTGAAGATAAATTTACTCACTGCCAACATTTTACACAGGGCGTCATCGCCACTCTGATCTCTGGCTTCGCGACACTCAACTTTCAGAGCTGGGAGCGTCGCAACACTAACCCTTGGGTGTCGCGATGTTGAGCTCTCACAGATTGGGCGTCGCGACTCCAAAGCCTATGCTTCACGATGTGCCGAGGGCTGATGCTCATGAGTGATGAAACTTTATTTTCTCCATTCCTGAGTTTTCGGACTTCGATTTGGTCATTTTTTTCTACGGACTCATTCAAAAATACACCAATGTTATATATCCATGGGTTAGACCCACTTCTGCTGCGCGGGACAGTGATCCAACCCTAAGGGTTCCACATTTGCCCCAATAGGTTTGTAGGGCAGTTGAGGGCCCTGCTGATGAAGCAGCTACATGTGCTGATTTTCACATGGTCTTTGACAGAATCAGGGTTTTGACTCTGGAACGTGTGCTGCTATACCCACCTAACTCCCGAGCAAGTTGAACATAGCTTTTTAAACCAGACATTCCTGTAAACAAAAGAAGATAGTAATAATATAAAAAAGGGCAAAACAGTAGAAAGAAAACAACAAGGCAACAAACATAATGTTAGTAGGTCAGTCATAACCTACCAATATACCGGGTGTTAGGGATATGCCCTATACCCAACTTGTGGATGGGCTATATGTACATGTATTTGTAATATTTTCATTAATTAATAAAATGGAAATCTTTATTATACGTGTCTTACATAACTTATATGAATCATCAAACATTGTAATAAAGCCCTTGGAGTAATAAGATGATGGCTTCCACGCCTTATGAGAATCATTACTCTCAAACATTCATAGTCATAGTTTTGTGAATAATTTGGGCGTTCACAAAGTGGAGAGACTAGCATGATGATATGATCCACCCTTAAGTGGGGTAGCCGATCTCATAGGCTACTAGCGGAGATCCGTCTGCTTGGTGTATCACATGGATGCATGAGTTGCTTGTGTCCATCGAACTGACCGCCGAAAGTTTTCACATAGAGTGTTTATCACATGTGTCTGTGAGAACTTTCATGTATCGATTGTATGACTAGTCCTTAGACTTGAGGTCCTTACAATCTCATGTGTGGATCAAATAACTTGACATTCTCCTTCCCCGGTTCAAAAGATCCGGTCATAAGGGTATGATTGGGTCATTTGTTGAAACACATGAAGTTGGTAAAGATACAACAGAGAATCGTCACTATCTCGGATAATATTTTCTTATAAGAGTAGTATTTCAGTTCGCGGGTTGATATGTGTGATCAGTGCTTGAGACTGTGGCCGCAGCGGAAGAATCATGTGAGATTCGTGGGTTGGCACGATTCATGACACTATCAACATTATACCTTTGACTATATGGGTAGACACTTTCCATACCCTAGGTCAAACGGTGGGGATACAGTGAGGCGATGGATTGTATCATATGTAAATCGCATACAGAATGGGTATATTTATATTTCATTCTCATTTGGGGGCCTTGGCATGTTGCTAGATGTCAACCTTGGTCATTGAAATCGAACGACCATCTGATCAGAGGATAATTTATGTTCGATTAAATTATCACGATCATTTCATGTCCAACTTGAGGGGAACCCAAAAGGTCACACACAACAAAGTCGAAATCAATGGTTAACAGTGCACAGTACAAATTTAACAGCATATATGATTGCTGTAGGAATTGTTCATAAATGGTTCAATGTGTTTAATTATTGAACAGATCATTTATGAGGTTCCAAAGTGGCTTAGGGATTGGTGAATGACGATAGGGGCACTTTGGGAATTGGAAAAAATAAATAAATAAATAAATAAAAAATGTGAATAGTAACGTAAATAGTAACATTAATAGTAATTTTTTTATTTGTTATTAGTTTTGAATTCCAATTCGGCCCAAACTCTTATTAGGGTTTCATAATCTCATTAAACCACTAAATTAAGATCCAATGGCTAAGATTAAATTAGCTTTTATCCCACATCAGATTCTTAATTAATTTTGTTGTCTTTGGAGCACCTATATAAACCCAATTAATTCTTTACAAATTTTTGCACCAAACATTTCATATCTTGGGTTTATATAAGTGAGCAACTCTAAAGTTTAAGATTAAGCCACTGATTTTGAGGATCCTTAAGTCTCATTGACTAGAGGAACCTCGAGTTAAAAGTTTTGAGGTATTTGCCTAGGCTAGCACCAAGGGCAAAATACCCGTGCACTCAAGGCATAGTCTTGCCGTTGAGTTTTGGCTTTGGTGTGTGCACCTTTGGAGGCCACACACTTAGGTGGCTCTTTGGAACGTGGAAGAGCTTGCTGAGTTCGGGAAAATCTTGTAGATTGGAGGGAGGACTGAAGGAGTCTTCGGTTCAAGAAAGTCTTTTTCTTTCTTTATTTTAATTAGAGTTCTTATGATAGTTAACATGTTTAGGTTTATGTTATTTGCATGTTTTATGAGTTTTTATGCTTAGAATATATAGTAACATGCCTAGGCTTGTAGAATAATAAAAACAAATGGGTCTTGGGAAAAGGGATAGCGGCATCATAATTTGATTTTTTCTTGATTTTTCGCTGCGCACTTGCGGCCGCTTCCCAACTATGGTATCAGCGCGCCGTTTTTGTTTTGATTAGTTCTCTCTCATTTGAACTCTAAATTGGGTGTGTAAAAGCTCGTTGGAAAGCTAACACCCTGAACGTAATGTTAGGCACAAGTTTGGCATAATTTGGTTAAGATTTGAATTATGAAATTGCATTTAAAGTTCACGCATCTGTAAAAAAACGTGAATAGTAAATTTATTTGAATAAAATAAAATGCAATATCATAATTAAATATTAATCAAAGTATTTAATGCCTAAAATAATTCTAACATATTAAAACTCATATGCTTGATGATTCTATGTATGATTAGAATTGACATGATTATTTTAGGGTGCAAACATCTAGAGACTTTCTATGGAAATAGAGAGTGTATTGCTTATCCCTTAGCTAAGTAATTATTTCTTGATGAACTTAGAGATTTATTACCTTTAAGGCTAATAAATATAAATCACTTGTTTATAATAAAAGACATTATAAAATATACAAGTGGCGTGGGACCAAGGCGTTAATAAAACTTTCCAAACTAAAGTTAATTTAACCAAAGGTATTACTAGAGTTAGATAATGATTTGGTGTCTCCTTTCACTCACTATCTTTTTATAGCCAAAAGGAAAAGCTGTGAAGACATCTAGATAATCATTTACTCAAAGCTTACCTTAAAGCATATTTAAAGTGTTGGACTAATTTGGATGATCTATTATTTATTCCTCTTACCAAGGCAATAAGAGCCTAAGAGGTAATGGTATTTAAGAGAGTTCGCTCCACCCTCCCTCTGGGGAATTTTCAATGGAGGAATCCATTTGACAGTTATTTACTTAAACTTGCTAAAATCCTCAATAATAATTTAAGTCTAAAATTTGCCTCCCATTGTAAAGTATAGACCCAAAGGGCTAAAACCGTATTGGCAGGACTAGGCTTTACCAGACTGACCAATACCAATTTGTCCCTAAATCGTACTATTGATAATGGTTTGACTTTTCTGAGTCATAAGACGCAACGACCCTTAGGCGTGGTCTCATAACTTATTGGCAAAGATTGGTTGTCCACAAGGACTAGCATAAGCTATGGCATGTTTGATTGCCCAACCCAATGATCAAGGAATTGTGATTTATATCATAAATTGGTTGGGAACCTACCTAATTATCATATTTTATAACGACTGGCCCTAGTCGGAGTTATGAAATGATGATAATGGGATCCTTGCCCACAAGAAATCCATCATATTGGGGTTGATGCGATTTGCTTAAAATTTTAAAATAATTGAGTGGGAGCAACTTCATAATATTAAAAGCCCATGTTATTATGAAACATTAATGAAAACATATTCCTAATTTTAACATTCTCTCTTAACATGTGGGTTAAAATATTTCACAAACATTCAAATGGCAAACAGAGTATCACTTCGTTCCATTCTTGATAAGCATAAGTTCAAAGGGACAACTACAATGACTGGTTTAGAAACCTTAAAATTATCTTACGACAAGAAAAGATTTTCTATGTTCTTGAAAGAGCATTTCCCCCTGAACCCGCAGAAGATGCTGACCAAAATACATTTGATGCTTGGAAGAAACACGTCGATGATGATGAGCAAGCAGTTTGCATAATGCTTGGCTCTATGTCGGACGAACTTTAGAAAGCTCACGAAGATACAGATGCTCAAACCATCATCTTTCACTTGAAGGAGTTGTATGCAACTTCCGTTCATACCGTGAGATTCCAAGTGTCATGTGCCTTATTCCAAACAAGGTATAAGGAAGGATCTGTTAGTGGACATGTGCTTAAGATGATTGGCCATATTGAAAAATTGGCCAACCTCAGGTTCATCATGGATCATGAGATAGGTCACGATCTAATTCTTCAATCCTTACCAAAATACTTCTCTAACTTTATTATGCAGTTTCATCTGTCTGATAAAGAAGCTACTTTAGCAGAATTGCACAATCTGATAAAGCAAGCAGAGAAGGACTTGAAACCAGAGCTTAAAACCTCCATCATGCTTACGGGTACGGACCTAAAGCCACGAGACCCAAAGAAAAATAAGGGCAAGGCCAAGGCTCTAGATCACCTAAAGCCCAATGGTAAGGTGGAGAAGAAAAATGGAAATGGGAAATGTTTTTTTTTTTGGAAAGAAGGGTCATTGGAAGAAAGACTGCAGATCCTTGAAATCCAAGGAATCTAGGGAAGCCCAAGAGGCCAAGAAGCCCAATGCTTTATGTATGTTGTATATGATTGAACTATATTCTCAAAACTCTGAACCTTCTACTTGGGTGCTTGACCCCGGTTGTGGGACTCACTTTGTAACAATGTGCAGGGCCTGAGAAACAGTAGGAGACTCTGTCATGGGGAGGTTGACTTACGCATGGGTAATGGAGCAAAACTTGCAGCATTGTGCGTGGGGGACTTATTCATTAGTTTTGCCGAATGGTTTAGTTTTAGACTTAGAAGATTGTGTTTATGTACCTTCTCTAGTAACGAACATCATTTCAATTTCTTCTTTATGTAATAAAGGCTTTTCATGCCTAATAAGTTGTAATGAATGTTCTATTTATTTCAATGAAATAAAATATGGAGATGATATTTTGAATAATGGTATCTATGTCTTACAAACTAACAAAGAATGTTCAACCTCTAATATATACAACGTTAACTCAAATAATCTCAATGAATCACTTCTATGGCATAGTCACTTAGGTCATATCAATGAAACAAGATTAACTAAGCTACATAAGGATGTGTATTTCATACCCTTCAAATATGAACCTTATGGAACTTGTGAGTCTTGTTTACTTGGTAAAATGACCAAATTACCCTTCAAAGGTAAATGACAACGTGCAGCGGAGACATTAGAACTCATACACTCTAATGTATATGGACCAATGTCAGTTACCGCTAGAGGTGGATTCTCCTACTTCATTACCTTTATTGATGATCACTCGCGATATGGGTATGTGTACCTTATGCGGTACAAATCTGAAGCCTTTGAGAAATTCAAAGACTTCAAAGCTGAAGTAGAAAACCAGCTTAATAAAAGTATTAAGTCACTAAGGTCTGACCGAGGTGGTGAATACTTAAGCAACAAATTTCAAGATTTCTTGAGAGAAAATGGCATTGTTTCCCAGTGGACTCCTCCGGGAACTCCACAGCATAATGGGGTCTCCGAAAGGAGAAATCAGACATTATTAGATATATTCTGATCAATGATCCCAGACACGGATCTACCTCTTTCATTTTGTGGTCTTGCTTTAGAAACTGCAACACTACTACTAAACCAAGTTCCTTCCAAGACTGTTAGTCAAACACCATATGAGTTATGGTATGGGAAACATCCTAGTCTTAGTTATCTAAGAGTTTGGGGATGTGAGGCATATGTTAAGCTCACACAAACTAACAAATTGGATAATAGGGCAATTAAATGTAAGTTTGTTGGATATGCCTTGAACTCAAGCGCATACGTGTTCTACGTCCCAAATGAACAAAGAACATTTGTCTCACGAAATGCTAAATTTCTAGAGAATGAATTCCTTCACAAGAAATATAGTGGGAGTAGACTTGACCTTGATGAGGTACAAGAAGAACAAACTAACATAGAACTAAACCCCAGACCCCTTAAAAGGGTAGCGACGGAACAACCACAAGGTTATGAACTTAGAAGGTCTCGTAGGGAAAGATATGAGCCTAAAAGATATGGTTTCCATATTGATGAGGAACATGATCAGGTCATTGATAATGACGATCCCACCAGTTATGACGAAGCAATACGTGGTATTGATTTAGTCAAGTGGCTTGAGGCCATGAAATCCGAAATAGACTCTATGTATCAGAATCAAGTCTGGGACTTGGTGGATGCACCTGAAGGGATAAAACCCATAGGCTGCAAGTGGATTTACAAGCGTAAAACTGATGCAGAAGGCAACATCCAAACCCATAAGGCTAGGTTGGTGGCGAAAGGTTATAGACAAATCCAAGGAATTGACTATGATGAAACCTTCTCGCCTGTTGCAATGATAAAGTCCATTCAAATTTTACTGGCACTAGCTGCAGACTTTGATTATGAGATTTGGCAGATGGATGTCAAAACAACTTTCCTTAATGGGAACCTCATAGAGGAAGTCTATATGACACAACCTGAGGGGTTTGCATCTAAGGATAATCATAATAAAGTATGCAACCTTAAACAATCCATTTATGGACTCAAGCAAGCCTCCAGAAGTTGGAATATACGATTTGATGAGACAATCAAAGAATTTGACTTCATCAAAAATGTAGACTAGCCTTGTGTTTACAAGAAAAGTTGTGGGAGTGTAGTTGTGTTTCTTGTATTATATGTCGATGACATATTAATCATCGGGAATGATATTCCCATGATGCAAGCCACCAAGCAATGTTTATCTCATAATTTCTCCATGAAAGATTTGGGAGAAGTAGCCTACATCCTTGACATTAAGATCTACCGTAATAGATCTAAGAGGTTGTTAGGACTTTCTCAATCTACATACATAGATAAAGTTTTGAAAAGATTCAAAATGGAAGATTCCAAAAGAGGTAATTTACCTACTTGTCATGGAATCAAATTATTTAAGGAGCAATGTCCACATACTCCTTCAGATAGAGAGCGTATGAGTAGGATCCCTTATGCTTCAGCAATAGGATCGATCATGTACGCCATGCTATGTACAAGACCTGATGTCTGTTATGCTCTTAGCATAACGAGCAGGTATCAGGCAAATCCTGGTGAGCAACACTGGACAGCTGTCAAAACAATCCTCATGTATCTGAGAAGAACTAAGGATGTGTTTTTGACATACGAAGATTGTTCTGAGATGAAAGTCATTGGTTACTATGATGCAAGCTTTCAGACCGATAGGGATGACAGCAGATCGCAAACAGGATATCTGTTTACTTTGAATGGCAGAGCTGTCAGTTGGAAAAGCTCAAAACAGTCAACTACAGCGGACTCCACCACTAAAGTCGAGTATATTGCAGCATCTGAGGCAGCTAAAGAAGTAGTCTGTAATAAAGCCCTTGGAGTAATAAGATTATGGCTTCCACGCCTTATGAGAATCATTACTCTCAAACGTTCCTAGTCATAGTTTTGTGAATAATCGGGGCGTTCACAAAGTGGAGAGACTAGCATGATGATATGATCCACCCTTAAGTGGGGTAGCCGATCTCATAGGCTACTAGCGGAGATCCATCCGCTTGGTGTATCACATGGATGCATGAGTTGCTCCTGTCCATCGAACTGACCGCCGAAAGTTTTCACATGGAGTGTTTATCCCATGTGTCTGTGAGAACTTTCATGTATCGATTGTATGACAATATCAACATCATACCTTTGACTATATGGGTAGACACTTTCCATACCCTAGGTCGAACGGTGGGGATACAGTGAGGTGAGGGACCGTATCATATGTAAATCGCATACAAAATGGGTATATATATCTTTCCTTCTCATTTGGGGGCCTTGGCATGTTGCTAGATGTCAACCTTGGTCATTAAAATTGAACGACCATCTGATCGGAGGATAATTTATGTTCGATTAAATTATCACGATTCATTTCATGTCCAACTTGAGGGGAACCCAAAAGGTCACACACAACAAAGTTGAAATCAATGGTTAACAGTGCACAATACAAATTTAACAGTATATATGATTGATGTAGAAATTGTTCATAAATGGTTCTATGTGTAATTATTGAACATATCATTTATGAGGTTCCATAGTGGCTTAGGGATTGGTGAATGACGATAGGGGCACTTTGGGAATTGGAATAAAAAAAAAAAGTGAATAGTAACATGAATAGTAATATGAATAGTAATTTTTTTGTATTTGTTATTTGTTTTGAATTACAATTCGGCCCAAACTCTTATTAGGGTTTCATAATCTCATTAAACCACTAAATTAAGATCCAATGGCTAAGATTAAATTAGCATTTATCTCATATCAGATTCTTAATTAATTTTGTTGTCTTTGGAGCATCTATATAAACCCAATGAATTCTTTACAAATTGTTGCACCAAACCTTTCATATCTTGGGTTCATATAAGTGAGCAAATATAAATTTTAAGAGTAAGCCACTAATTTTGAGGATCCTTAAGTCTAATTGACTAGAGGAACCTCGAGTTAAAAGTTTTGAGGTATTTGCCTAGGCTACTACCAAGGGAAAAATACCCGTGCACTCAAGGCGTAGTCTTGCCATTGAGTTTTGGCTTTGGTGTGTGCACATTTGGAGGCCACACACTTGGGTGGCTCTTTAGAACGTGGAAGAGCATGCTGAGTTCGAGAAAAGCTTGTAGATTGGAGGGATGACTGGATGAGTCTTCGGTTCAAGTAAGTCTTTTTCTTTCTTTATTTTAATTAGAGTTCTTATGATAGTTGTCATGTTTAGGTTTATGTTCATGTTTTATGAGTTTTTATGCTTAGAATATATAGTAACTTGCCTAGGCTTGTAGAATAATCAAAACAAATGGGTCTTGGGCAAAGGGATAGCGGTATCATAATTTGATTTTTTCTTGATTTTCCGATGCGCACTTGTGGCCGCTTCCCAACACCGGGACTTGCGTGGTGGAGTGCTCACGATGAGGCATGAGTCGACAATGGAAGATGGGTTGACGAGGTCCCTATACTAGCCTCCGAACTCTATCGTTGTCTTTATCCTTGCCCGTGTCTCGTGATGGACTTTTGAGAGATCTCCCCAACAAGCTGGAAAGACGCTCAGAGATTAGTAAGTTGTTAAGGTTAGTCAGAAGGGAAACAGTGGTCGGGTCGTTACCTCCATCCGAGAAGATGTTGGGGACTGTGACGCGTTCGCCATCAACCCATTGGTGTTTTCCATAGGGGCCCACTGCCAAAAACCACATGTCTTTAATATTTTTTATTAGTGGTTGGGATGTTGGTAATGATGTGGGGGACCCCGACATGGGCAGAAAGGTAATACCAACCCTTGTACTCTTTTGGGTTGGCATTCATTCGATATAGCCTTTTCAGCTTCGAGAAGGTCGGATCTCCCAGCCCGGCCCGGCTCCAGTAGATACATGTTAGCCAGTATCCTCCAACTATTTAGGTTTAGCTAACACATGGCTATTTGCATGGTAGAAAACATCTTTGCGAAGTAATTTTGAATGGGCAGACGCAGTCCCATATCGAAGAAGGTCGTGCATAATGCCACGACGTCATCACCAGATCGGCTCGTCTGGCTTCATTCCCTCGGGACGGTAAAACTGATATTCTCAGGAACCCATATCGAAGAAGGTCGTGCATAATGCCACGATGTCATCACCAGGTCGGCTCGTCTGGCTCCATTCCCTCGGGACGGTAAAACTGATATTCTCAGGAATGTTGAATCTTTCTCTCAACTGCTCCAGATCGGCCTCGGTAATTGTTGAAGCCCGATCCATGACGAGGTTCATGAAGTCCAACCGAGTATGGCTTGGCTCGGGCCAGAGGATCCTTCTATGGTAACACTGGTCATCCTCTTCAGAAATGGACGAAGTTGTTGTTGGACAATTATGACCCATATCATCACTATTTTGTAAAAGACATGGTGTTCTTATACAAAATTAACTATGTGACAAAGGAAATTGCTCTTTTATCATTTTGTAATTGGATTACTTGGATATATAAATGATAAAAGTCCTTATGATTAGTTCCGGATTAATAAGATTTGAGACAATATTAATCAATGAAAGGTTTAATCATTAAATATCCATAGTCGTAGTATTATCGAGACTGGACATCGATAATGCAGAAAAGACTAGTATTACACTTTTGTGCGTTATGGAAGCGTAACGACATAGTTCTCGTATATTTAAGTATTGGATACTTATGCAAGTGTGATATGAGGTTCTGTTAACCGTTGGACCGGGAACAGCTTCGCTCTGGATAAACCCCTCGGAATCCCATTGGTAGTATGACTATGTGTCTATGGGAATCCGAATCAGGGTAGGTGTATTTGGTCTTAACCTGAGACTTGCATCCCTAATACTTGCGACAATCAGTATACATTGGTTTTGGTCGTCCGGAGCTTTAACAGGTTCTGTGTACGCCTCTTCTGGGTATACTGAGAATCGTAGTGTATTAGGTGTGATGTCAAGATGGAAGTATCACTTCAGTTATATGGAGATGATGATCACGTAGGGATACAGAACTGATACTCTTAAATGTTGTAGCTATCGGGATAGTATGACTAGGTCATGATTATCCGATTACAGAGACTAGTTGCTAGTGATCCGATAAATGCTTCATACGGGGCATACATAATTCCAGCCCCAGGCCTAGCATGTGACATCTGATACTGGATCGTAATACGTAATACACTATATACAACGCCTGATAAAGATTACATATTCTTCGTTGAATATTTCTGGAGAATTGGGAAGGCACGGTGTTTTGCTAGAAGCCAACCATGTCTTGTAAATCGGTAAGAACGTGGTACGGGGTACGCACGTGTTCGGATAGTCAGACAACCGTATTTACTGCCAACATATCTAGAGATCTCTTGGGTCGCTTCCCAAAGATTTACCGATGACATTTGACTCGAACATAATTAATCTAGGATTAATTATGAGAGAGAAAATCAATCTGAGATTAATTACGGCAAGAATTAATCTGAGATTAATTATCAGAGAATGAATTAATCTGGGATTAATTACGTCATGAATTAATCTGGGATTAATTCGTGAAGAGAACACGATTAATTTGGAATTAATCGGTAAAATAAATTTAATAGTTAAATTGGATTTTTCTATTTAATTTATTTATTTGGGCTAAAATAATATATTAGATCTATTAATTGAAATTGGATTTCAATGCGGAATTAAAATTGGATTTTAATTCGTTCGAATGAATTAATTTGGAATTAATTCGTAAGCTACTTCCGTAATAATTTTGCGAGGCATTATTATTTAATTAAATTGGATTTAATTACATTGCAACAGAAAATTCGTTTAATCGGATTAAACGAAACCGGGCCCAAAGTGTGTTGTATGAACCAACTTGAATTTTGAATTCAAAGTCGTGGGACTCACTAACTTACATCAACTTGACACTTGACTTACATCAAGTAGTCATAAGTTTGATGGAGGTGGTTGGATTTTTTAAATGTGATTCATTTAACACATAAATTTTTTGAACAACTTTGGAAGTGAACACACTTGACATGTTTTAGAAACAAAAGGGAACTATTCACTCTCTTCTTTCCTCTCTACTATGGCCGAAACTTTGAGGTCTTGTAGGGAAAAATTTTTCTTTCATTTTGTTCTTTCTATCACATAAGGAGTCAAGATTAAGGTGATATGGAAACTCACCCAAGAGTTTTGAACTCAACAAACAAGCTTGGAGCTCCAACAAAGAAGGAATTTTTAAAATCCTAAATCAGATCAATGAGAGTATTCCGCAACTCCCTTTGATTTATTCACACAAAAATCATCTTAGTGATCTTGTAGCATGTGTAGGACACTAACAATGATATCAGAGCCATCCTAAGTTTGATTTGAATTCTAGGGTTTATATACTTTAATTTGGGGATTTTGTGTTTGGAGCATTATTTCTTCAAATTGATTGTTTGGTTGAGCTTTGATGATGATAAATTGGATTTGTGAATCAATGGATTTGAGATAAATTGATTAGATTAATTTTCCTTAAAATCCCTCATTGGCCGAATACTACCCTATGAGTGTTCATGGTGATTTTTTGTTAATTCGACCATTGGATGTGTTTAAAGCATGAGATAAATTGATTGTTGATTTAATTAGATTGAAATCAAATTGATTGCTATTTTATGCCATATTGCCGTGAACACTAGAAGCATGTATAGATTGATTTTATTTCAATTTGTGTTGGACATAAATTGGATGATAAAACATGATTAATTAGTTTAATTGATATTTTGGAAATATTAGCTTAATTAATTAATTATGACAATTACACTTTAATTATAATTAATGTGATATTTGGAATGTTATATTAATTAAAATTAGTCTTTAAAATTGGATTGGGCTAATTTTGTTGTATTTGGGCTTAATGGGCTTGGTTGGGCCAAGCTTTGTTTTGGACAATTGGATTGGATCCAAATTGGGCCCAAAACCATTTCCATAAAGTTCAAATATAACTTTTGGGCCTTTTAATATTTAATTGGGCCAAATGGGCCAAAATTGTTTTTATGGCAAATGGTGATTCCTAATTGGGCCTTGGCATCTTGGATTGGATCCATATTGGCCAAAGCCCATGCCTTAAGAATTAATTTAAAGCCCATTGGACTTTAGTTAAAAGGTATTGGATACTAATTGGGCCTTTGAGACCCATTTGGATCAGATTTAGAATCTAAGTCTAAAAGGCACTAAAATAAGTGTAATTATTTAGTTTGGAATTAAATTCGAATTAGTATTGAATATAAATTAAATTGGATTTAAAATTGTAGTTCGATATAATTCAAGAATACGTACTTTGAGTATTTATTCTTAAACGAGTTGGACTCGCGTAAATCAAATCGTTGTTTGAACATTAGATTATCATTAATTCAAAGATTAATTAATTGGATTAGATTGATTGAATAACATGCTATGTGTGAATACTTGGATGTATTGTATGAATAATGTATATCGGATGGATATTAGAAGGGTGAGGTTAATTTTGGAAATTATTGTAATAAATTTAGAATTTATTAAATTGGACCTGCGTGTCTAGCCTAATATCTCTATTATTTTTGTATTTCTCTTCTCACCAATTCCCCTCAATGCAAATGAGGTTTCTTTGATGTATTATGTAATTGGGTAGAAGGATGAGGAGAGAGGAAATTGAGAGATTTGTTCTAGGAACAAATTTGTTATATATCCATCCATATATCATTATTATTTTAATCGCGCTTTATTATGCTTTTAGAATGCATATTTAAGGGTGTATGATGAGACCTATTCAAAGATAATAAATTGGTTGTCAATTTACGCGAAAAACCCTCATTCAAATATTAAGCGTTTTCCTTCCATTGAGTGGTTCTCTCTCAAGATCCAAGATTGGCATTGGTTTGTTGGCCAAAGTCAAGACCATTATCCATCGCGGATGTGTTTGAACCACGAAAGCTTTGTTCCATATCGTATGTCTTGGGCAGTTGTGACTTGTTGGCCAAAGTCAAGGTCACTTCTAGTTCATCGACGTCAATTACGAAACTTTCCCACTATCAATGGGTCGTTCTTAACTGGAATCATTAAGTTTGTTGAGCTAAAGGCAAGGCTTAGTTGATTCAGAGGAAAAAGGTTAGGAAATATATATTGGACTTGGAGGTCCACCTACCGAATTTAGGAATTGGATTAGATCCAATTGATCTTAGAGATCTACCTAGTTCAGTTTCATACAGCTTGTTGGCCAAAGTCAAGGTTGTGTGTTATTTAACGGGATCCTAGCCCACTAGGAAACTAGGTTTCCCGAGTACTCCACAGAGGGTTAGAGGCTTACTGAAAAATAGTGGGAGGCAAATATTAAATTTGCAATTTCGTTTAAATACTTACTAATACGCGCTCTTTTATTTTATTTATCGTTGTTATAAATATATTAGTTGGGCTAATATTTAATATTGCTTTCTTTGAACAGTTCGACTGTACAAGACACTACTCCACTTGTAGTTGGTCATATAGTTGGACTATAGTAACCATTACATTTTGAGTGTACCCAAAATCATTGATTAGATAGTTGGACTATTGCAATCAAGATAGAAGAAAGATTAGCGTTAGAGACATAATCATGGGCGATAATGTCTTTCATGGCTTCAATTTTCCAGATTGGGAGATGAATCTGAGGATAGTCCTGAGAGCTGATATGTTACTCTATGTCATAGAGAAACCTCTCGAGCCCTGAGCCGGAGTTGAGCAAATAATAGAGCATGATCTTAGGAAGACTCATCGTGATGATAAATTTAGTGCTCAATCCGTTATGCTTGCCGCAATGACTCTTTAATTTCATCGTCAGAACTAAGGATTAGATCCTTATAACATGATGTTGAAATTAAAGGATCTTCATAGATCTAACCTTAGATCTTGGAAATATGAATTGTAAAAGAAGCTCTTTCGCTCGCGTATGTCAGAGGGTACATCTTTCGAGCACTAGGTGTCGCAGATGATTGCTGACATCGAACAGCTAGGTTAGCTGGGCATTACCTACGAGGCCGAGACTTCCATTGATTTGATCTTACAGTCTCTGCCCGAATACTGGGGCACGTTCATCATGAACCAAGAGAAAACTCTTGGAGAGTTAATGACTATGCTCAATGAGGCAGAGCTAGAGCTTCCAAAAGGGCAAGAAGCACAAGACGCATCTTACTTCGACATCCCAGAAGGCCAAGGCTTGGCTAAAGGCTTCTGGGTGTGAAAAAAAGGGCAAAGGCAAAATCGTCACAATATTCTGGGAAGACAAAAGACATATCCCAAGATGTCTGCCTAAACTGTGGCAAACGAGGTCACTAGAAGCGTGACTTCTATATGGACAAGGCATACATGAAGGAAGTGAAGACGGGCAAGGCTCGGACTTCAGGTATGTTTGTTATTGTAATAAATGTGTCCACTACTGGTTTTAAAAATTGGATTTTTGATACTGGATGTGGTACATACATATGTACTGATGTGCGGGATCTGCTGATTAGCAGGAGACTGACTTCAGATGAGATCGACCTGCGAGTCAGAAATGCGACGAGAGTCGGTGTTTTGGCTGTGGGAACCTAAGTTTTGGAACTGCCATTTGGGCATGTACTTAAATTAGGAAACTGTTATAATATATCTAGTTTGACTAGAAACATTATCTCTATATCTAGTTTAACCCGTTGCGGGTATACCTTTATGTTCCAGAACACTGGGTGCTTTTTTTATAAAGATGATATTGAGATATACACATTAGATGTTAATAACAATATTTATATTTCGAATATAAATGAATCTCAAACATAAAACATGACAAACAAAAAGCTCAAACTGAGTAAGGTTCCATAAAATTCTGTTTGACAGATTTCATATTAGATATGAACGGGAAAGAAACCGGGTTTCTCATTCCTGTAAATTTGGGATGCTAGGCATACGTTTGGATGATACCAAACTAAAACCTAAATTGGATAAGTGCCAATTGTAGGTTATCCTAGGGATACCATAAGTATAGTACTTATACAACTCATAACAGAACAATTAGATTGTTGCTCACCATGCGGTTTTCCTAAGAGGAATACCGATATGCAGTGGTAAGTGGGAGGATAGTAAAACTCGATGAAAATCGGAGTAATACTATTCAAGGCACCCATTCCTAATGGAACACTTATAGTTCATCAAGGATGAAACTATACCATTGATCTTCCAATACACAAGAACCGCGTATGTCGGAGAGAGTCAGAAAAAAACCTGGGGTATGGGTTTCTGATCTCACTTGATAAAGATGTCTATCTTATTGAGATATACCAACTGACTACGTATGAGGAAGTGATACAAGGTATCGACTCCCTATTATGGCAAAGTGCCATGAGTCCGAAATGTATTCCATGTAAATCAACCAAGTTTGGATACTAGTTGATGTACCGCAAGGCATTGTGCCTATTGGTATTTATAAGTCTTCAAGGAAGACAAACATGGAAGGCAACATACCAACGTATAAAGCTAGGCTTTTAGCGGAAAGGTATCGTTATCAACATTGTGTTGATTACGATTCAACCTTTTAACTATTGCCATGGTAAATCCATTTGGATAATGCTTGCTAAATCTGCGTATTTCATTTATGAAATATGTCAGCTGAACGGGAAAATCGCTTTCCTGAAAAGGAAACCTTTCAGAGGATGTTTATAACATCCTGTCGGTTTTGTCGTACTAAAACTAGCAAACAAGGTTTGCAGGTTATTCGATCCATGTTTGGATTGAAGCAAGCATTAGATTCTTGGAATTATCGTTTTGATGTAATCATAATAGTTTATGATTTAATTCAAAATGAAATGATTCTTGTGTATATAATGGGGATAGTGGGAATGCACTGACAATGGCTGTCCTATAAATAATGACACATCATTTCTTGGAAATGATATTCCAATAAAACAATCGGTGAAAGCTTGGCTTTCGATACAACTCTTCGAGAACTCGTACATTGAAAAATGTATGTTACCTGGTGTCTTATACGCTTTGAGCATATGAAATCACAAACAGGCCAATCCAAGTGATAGTCACTGGATTGATGTTAAGAACATCTATTAGTATCTTGGAGAACTAAGGATGTTGTCTTAATCTGTGGAGAAGGAGAACTTGAAGTGACTGGGATCACTGTAGCAAGTTTCCTAACCGATAAGACGACTATAAGTCGCAAACGGTACTATACAGTTTGAATAAAGGAACAGTGAGCTGGAAATCTTCCAAGAAAGATACTGTTACTGAATAAACAACAAATGCGAGTTATTGCTGCAGCTGAGGCAGCAATAGAAGCCTTCTGGGTCGATAACAAATCTAATTAGATTAGATATAATTCTGTTAGCAGCTGAGCTAGGCGTCAACACGGGCTATAGAATTAACGGTCTCATCAACGATCCAGATACATACTTCGATTATTCATCTGATTCGTTCAGATCATACATCGTGGCGATGTGATGATCGAATAAATCGCATCAGATGATAATCATACAAATTCGCTGACGAAAGCATTTCTCAGCAATTTGAGCCAACCGTACATAGGCGTACTATGATTGGAGTGATACTTCCTGTTGGAAAATTATGACCCATAGCGTCACTATTTGTACAGATCATGGTGTTGTTGTACAAATTAACTATGTGACGAAGGAGATTGCTCTCTTATCATTTGTGATTAGATCACCTTAGATGTATAAATGATGAGAGGTCCCTATGATTTGTTCCTGGAGGGAGAATGACATGAGACAGTATCAGTCCACGTAGGATAAATCATTAAATATCCCTAGTCAGAGTATTATCGAGATTGGAGATCGATAAATACGTAAAGACTAGTATTGCACTTGTGCGCGTTGTGAGGGCACAACGACATAGTTCTCATATATTTGGGTATTGGATACTCATGCAAGTGTAATAGGAGGTTGTGTTTCACCGATGGTACGGGAAACAGCTTCGCTCTGGATAGACCCCCTCGGAATCCCATTGGTAGTATGACTGTGTGTCTATGGGAGTCCGAAATCAGGGTAGGTGTATTTGGTCTTAACCTGAGACTTGCACCGCTAATACTTACGACAAACAATATACTTTGGTTGAGGTCGTCCAGGGCTTTAACCGGTTCTGTGTACGCCAATACTGGGTATATTGAGAATCGTAGAGTATTGGGTGTGATGTCAAGACGGAAGTATCACTCCAGTCATAGTGGAGATGATGTCACGTAGGATACGGTATTAGTGCTCTTAAGTGATGCGCGGCCATTGGGATATTATGACTAGGTCATGTATATCCGATTATAGAGACTAGTTACCAGACATCCGACATGTGCTTCGTACGGGGCAGACACAACTCCAGCCCCAGGCCTAGCACGTGACCATCTGATACTAGATCGATATGCACTATACGATGTATACTACGCCTGATACAGATCCTTCATTCCTGTAAGGGTATTTCCGGAGAATTGGGTAGGCATGGTGCTTTGCTAGAAGCCAACCTTGTCTTGTGAATCGGTAAAATGTAGTACTTGGTACTTACGTGTTCGGATAGTCCGACGACCGTATTTACTGCCAACATATCCGGGGATCTCATGGGTCGCTTCCCAATGATTCACCGATGATGTATGACTCGCACTTTAATTAATCTGGGATTAATTCGATGAGAGAGAAAATTAATCTTGGATTAATTACAGAGATATTTTATCTGGGATAAAATATCATCTAAAGAGAGAGAACACGATTAATTTGGAATTAATCGGTAAAATAAATTTAATAGTTAAATTTGATTTTTCTATTTAATTTATTCAAATGGGCTAAAATTAATATATCGGATATATTGATATGAATTGGATTTCATTACGAAATTAAAGTCGGACTTTAATGCGAACGAATGAATTAATTTAGAATTAATTCGTAAACGACGTTCGTAATATATTTGCGGGGCATCGATATTTAAGTAAATTAGATTTAATTATTTAACGACGGAAGTTCGTTTAATCAAATTAAACGAAACCGAGCCGCGACAAATGTTCGTAGAGATATTTGAATTTTGAATTCAAATATGTGAGGCCCATGTGTGGTAGGTGTACCTACCACCCAAATACCTTGTTTTGCCTTTTGAAAAACCATTTACCCACACCTACCAAGTTTAGGGTAAAAGTGAAAATGGTTTTACCTAAAGGTGAATAACAAAAAGGGGATCTCTACACTTTTGTAAAAAGTCAATAATTCATTAGATGAATATTGAGAAAAACCCTAGACAACTCTCTCTCTCGTTCTTCCATCTCTTTTTCTCCCTTTCTCCCTCTCAAATGCACACCCAAGGGGCTGCCATGGACTGCCTGAAAATGGTGTGAATGAGGGAGGATATTTGAGGGTTTTTGTGGCAAGATCCAAGTGCTAGCATACTACTAGGAGACATACAAAGGTGTTAGGGAAACCCACCCACGAGCCGGGAATCGTTAGACGAAGCTAGGAGCTTCATTTCTCAGCTCAAAATCTGAAAACAGTGAGCAGTGGACTGCACTGCATTGGCGCCACTTTGAAGAAGGAAAATCATTTTGTTCTTCATCAAATCGTCTCAACCGATCGATGTGAGTATTCCGCTACCTCCTTTGATGTATTCACAATTGTTTATCATGCTTGTTATGATCTTGGGACATAAATAGAAACCAACACTTCCGTCTTGACATCACACCCAACACACTACGATTCTCAATATACCCAGCATAGGCGTACACAGAACCTGTTAAAGCTCTGGACGACCGCAACCAAAGTATATTGATTGTCGCAAGTATTAGCGGTGCAAGTCTCAGGTTAAGACCAAATACACCAACCCTGATTTCGGAATTCCATAGACACATAGTCATACTACCAATGGAATTCCGAGGGGGTCTATCCAGAGCGAAGCTGTTTCCCGTACCATCGGTAAAACACAACCTCCTACTACACTTGCATGAGTATCGTTTACCCAAATATATGAGAACTATGCCGTTGTGCCCTCACAACGCGCACAAGTGTAGTACTAGTCTTTTACGTATTTATTGATGTCCAATCTCGATAATACTCTGACTATGGATATTTAATGATTTATCCTTCGTGGACTGATATTGTCTCATATCATTCTCAATCCATGAACCAATCACAGGGACCTCTCATCATTTATACATCTAGGTGATCTAATCACAAATGATAAGAGTGCAATCTCCTTTTCACTAGTTTAATTTAATACACAACACCATGATCTGTACAAATAGTGACGTATGGGTCATAATTGTCTAACAATCTCCCACTTGGCCTATAGCCATCACTCGAGATATTTTATCCCAGATAATATCTCCGTAATTAATCCATGATTAATTTTCTCCCTCTCTGCTAATAATCCCAAATTAATAAAGAGTGCAAGTCATACGTCATTGGTGAATCTTCGGGAAGCGACCCATGAGATCCCCATGTTGGTAAAAATCTAGGTCCCAAGATCAAATCAAGACATGAAATAATGCATGAATACATCAACGGAGGTAGCGGAATACTCACATTGATCGGTTATGTCGATTTGAAGACGAATCAAGGCCAAAAACGTACTGCCCTCACGCCAAACTGCAACAGTCCACTGTCCTTGCAAAATAGAATTTCGGGTCTCAAAACGAAGCTCCAAACTCCATCGGATGAGTCCCGCCTCATGGTCGAACCTCCCTACCACCTTCGCAAGACTTGTAAGTGTGCTAGCACTTGATTTCTCACCATGAGAAACCACTCTTGGCTTCCCTTTGTTCACGCCATTTCTGGTTCAAACCAGTGAAGATTTTCTTCATTTGGCGTGAGAGAAGAGAGAAAAAATGTGAGAGATGAAATTGTGTTAAGTTAAAATGATTTACCAAAAATCAATTTATATTTATGCCATAATTTTATTAAATTAATAATAAAATTATGACACAAAACATGCAATGGCTTAGAGTGTCAAACACTCAAACTCCATGCAATGACATTGAGTGCAATGTACACAATCTACATGCAAAGCATTAGAATGACATGTGTCATGTGGGCCCCACACGTTTCCAAATGAAAGTGGGCCCACGTGCACTCACGCGTTCGGGTTCGATATTTCCGAAATACCGAGCTTACGTCGCGACGTTAATTCAATCGAATTTAAATAAATAATTGCGCCTGGCGAAATTATTATTTACGTCGCTAACGAATTAATTCTAAATTAACTCGTTTGCCCGAATTAAAATCTAATTTTAATTCCGCGTCGAAATCTAATTCGTCTAATATATCGAATATATTAATACATCGATTAATTCCGAATTAATCGTTCTCTCTCTCTTTAGACGACATTTTATCCCGGATAAAACATCTCCGTTATTAATCCTAGATTAATTTTCTCTCTCTCTTCTTTATAATCCCAGATTATTCAAGAGTGCGAGTTGTGCGTCATCGGTGGATTATCGGGAAGCGACCCATGAGATCCCCGGATAATCTGGCAGTAAATACGGTCGTCGGAGTATCCGAATCACGTACGTACCAAGTACTACGTTCTACCGATTTACGAGACAAGGTCGACTCCTAGCAAAGCACCAAGTCTACCTAATTCTCCGGACATATCCATTAAAGAATATTAAGATCTGTATCAAGCGTAGTATACTAATGTATTGTGTATATCGGCCCAGTATCGGATAGTCACGTGCTAGGGCTGGGGCTGGATAAGTGTCTGCCCCGTCCGAAACACATATCGGATGTCTGGTAACTAGTCTCTATAATCGGATATTCATGACCTGGTCATAATATCACGATTGGATGCGCATCTCTTAAGAGCACTAATACCGTATCCTGCGTGACATCATCTCCACTATGACTGGAGTGATACTTCCGTCTTGACATCACATCCAATACACTACGATTCTCAATATACCCGGCATTGGCGTACACAGAACCGGTTACAGTCCTAGACGACCTCAACTAAAGTATATCGATTGTCGTAAGCATTAGCGATGTAAGTCTCAGGTTAAGACTATACACACCTACCTTGATTTCGGCCTCCCATAGACACATATTCATAATACCAATGGGATTCCGAGGGGTCTATCCAGAGCGAAGCTGTTTCCCGTACCATCGGTGAAACACGACCTCCTATCGCACTTGCACAAGTATCCAATACTTATATATATGAGAACTATGCCGTTGTGCCCTCACAACGCGCACAAGTGCAATACTAGCCTATTCCGCATTATCGATGTCCAGTCTCGATAATACTACGGCTAGGGATATTTAATGATTAATCCTTCGTGGACTGATACTGTCTCATATCATCTCAATCCAGGAACTAATCATAGGGACCTCTCTTCATTTATATATCTATGGTTATCTAATCACAAATGATGAGAGTGCAATTTCCTTTTCACATAGTTAATTTGCTACAACAACACAATGATCTGTGCAAATAGTGACGCTATGGGTCATTTTGTCCAACAATCTCCCACTTGGCACATAGCCAGTCACTCGAGTGTCTAACACCCGAACTATGTACAATTCGCTCAAATTGCTGAGGAAAGGTTTTCGTCAGCGGATTTGCTTAATTATCGTCTGACGCGATTTACACGATCATCACATCGCCACGATGTATGATCCGAACGAATCAGATGATATAGAAGTATATCTGGATCGTTGATGAGACCTTTAATTCTTTAGCCTGTGTTGACGCCTAGCTCAGCTGCTAACAGAATTATATCTAATCTAATTAGATTTATTATCGATCCAAATGGCTTCTATTGCTGCCTCAGCTGCAGCAATAATCCACATTTGTTGTTTATTCGGCAACAGTTTCTTGCTCGGAAGATTTCCAGCTCACTGTCCCGTTATTCAAACTTTATAGTACCGTAGTATTTAATCATTTTGGAAACTTGTAGCAGTGATCCCAGTCACTTCAAGTTCTCCTTCTCCATAGTTAAGACAACATCTTTAGTTCTCTCAGATACTAACAGATGTTCTTAATGTTCAATCCAGTGACTATCACTTGGATTGACCCAATTGTGACTCCATATGCTCAAAGCGTATGAGACACCAATACAAGTACATTTTAAATGTACAATTTCCCAGAGAGTGTTAACCAACTCCAAATCTATCCCAGTAGATCTTTATTCCTTGAATAAAGGTTGTTACTCCCCAGATTCTACGGAGAATTTCTATTGAAAGAATATCTATGAAGCCAAGCTTTCACCAATTGCTTCATGGGAATTTAACTGTCAGTGCGTCTCCCACTAACCTCCTTATATACACAAGAATTATTTCGTTTTGAGTCAAATCATAAACCATTATGATTATTTCAAAACGTCAGTTCCAAGAACCTTATGCTTGCTTCAATCCAAACATGGATCGAATAACCCGCAAACCTTGTTTGTCGGTTATACAAAATCGTCAGGATGTTGTAAACATCCTCCAAAAGGTTTCCTTTTCAGGAAAGCGATTTTGATTTGTAACTGACATATTTCATAAATGAAATATACAGTTATCAACAAGCATCTTCAAAATGGACTTACCATGGCAACAGGTAAAAGGTTGAACCGTTATTAACACAATGTTGATAACGATACCTTTCCGTCAAAAGCCTAGCTTTGTAAGTTGGTATGTTGTCATCCATGTATGTCTTCCTTGAAGACGTATAATGTACCATAGGCACAATGCCTTGTGGTACAAAAACTAGTATCCATAATAGTCGTTATACATGGAATCCATTTCGGACTCATGGCACTTTGCCATAACAGGGAGTCGATACCTCGTATCACTTCCTCATAACGTAGTCGGATGGTACACCTCCATAAGATTGACATCTTAATGAGGTTAGATCAGAAACCCATACCCTAGGTTGTTTTCTGACTCTATCCGATCTACCCGATTCTTGTGTATTTGAAGATTAATGGTACAGATTCATCATAGATGAATTGTTTGTGTTCCATTAAGGACTTCGTGCTATGAATAGTATTACTCTCCGATTTTCATTGAGTATCACTATCCTCCCACTGACCACTGCATATCGGTATTCCTCTCAGGAAAACCGCATGGTGAGCAACAATCACATTGTTCTCATGTGGGATTTATAAGTACTATACTTATGGTTTCCCTTAGGATAACCTATATTGGCACTAATCCAATTGGGTTTGGGTCTTTAGTTGTATCATCATCCAAACGTTATGCCTGGCATACCCAAAT
This sequence comes from Zanthoxylum bungeanum, assembly GCA_019454045.1. NCBI lineage: Eukaryota > Viridiplantae > Streptophyta > Magnoliopsida > Sapindales > Rutaceae > Zanthoxylum > Zanthoxylum bungeanum. Next base: position 138,432 of record SKCR01029390.1, on the reverse strand, counting down.
TATTAGGAATGAGAAACTCTGTTTCTTTTCCTGTTCATATCCTATATGATATCTGTCAAACAGATTTATATGGAACCTTATTCTAAATAAGTTTTGCACTGTTAATACATATCCTGTAGAAGGAAATAGTAGCTCAGAGCGACTCGTGATAAACCTTATCATGTCCAACAAAATTCGGTTTTGTTCAGACACACCGTCTAACCGACGTGTCTCGGGAGGAGTCCCCACATGAAAGAACACCGTACTCTTTCATTTATATATGAAACTTACTGCTTAAGTATTTTCCATTTCGGTCTTACCGTGGCGGAATAACACTATAGCCGATCTGTTTGTTTTCTTCGTGTCGAAACTTCAAAAGTTTCAGATCTGTGTTCTTCAAAAGAAACACATAACCACAACGTGATGCTACATCCGTTAAGGTCACGAAATATTCATGTTCACATCTAGCCTAGCTAGATATGGGCCCACTTACTTCACCATGAATAGGGCTAACAGATCGGTGGCCCTTTTACTATTACCAAGTAAATAGTATTTTAGGTTTTTTAACCTAATAAACTAGATTCGTAGACCTTATTTGAATAGTCAAATCAGTCCTAGTACCCACTCTTCAAAAGTGTGGATATACGAGTCTTGTTTAATTGTGTCCCAGACAACAATGCCACAAATAAGTCTCTATTGATCAAATCAATTTGAGCTATTTATTTGTCAATATAAATTCTGTTATTCACATCTAATGTGTTTATCTCAGTATCATCTTTATATAATAAAACACTTTAGTGTTCTAGAATATAAAGGTTTATCCGCAACGGATTAAACACTGATATAGAGATAATGTCTCTAGTCAAACTAGTTACATTATAACAGTTCCTAATTTAAGTACATACCTTAATGGTAGATATGTCAATTATCTTTTCAATATTTCACAAACCTTTGGCAAGCCTTGGGTTTTGGAATATCGAAACGATGTGCACCTTGTGTAACACTCCCAATTGCAAACTTTGACTTTACATGAATAGTCAATTAATTCTCCAAGAATTATAAATTGCAATTTTAATACTTCTTAAATCCAAAATTAGATTTATGACAAGTATATTAAATTAAGCATTAAAGTCATCATCACAAAAATCTTCCAAAGATTTTATGCTCTACTTATCTTGCTTAATTTTGGGCTTAAGGTATAATGAGTTATTTTATCAAATAAGTAACCTATTATTTATTCCCAATTTGAAAATTAAATCATTTAAAATATTTTAATCCCAGATTATATTTTAAATATCCAACTTTTCAATTCTTTCTTGCTTTCTTGATTTTAATAGTCCAACTATTTAATCAATTTAATAAAGTACTATTTATTATAATGATTACAATAATCCAATTATTTAATCAAGTATAATTTTAATATTGATTACTATAATCTAATTATAAAATCAACTATCATTTTAATTCAATTATATTGATTACTATAATCCAATTATAAAATCAACTATATTGAATGAGTTTGTATATAGTCCAACTATATATATTTTTAAAACAACATAAAATATTAGTCCAACTAATACTTTTGATAAATATGACGGTGATATTTATTTGAGCGCGTATGGCGAGTAATTGAACGAATGTTGCAAATTCAATACTTACCTCCCACTATTTTTCGTCGAGCCTCTAACCCTCTGTCGAGTACTCGGGAAACCGTGTTTCCTAGTGGGCTAGGATCCCGTTAAATATCACACAATCTTGACTTTGGCCAACAAATTGTATGATAATTAACTAGGTAGATCTCGAAGATCAATTGGATCTAATCCAACTCCTAGATCCAGTAGGTGGACATCCAAGTCCCAAACATATATCTTATATATGTCTATACATCGAATGTATACCCTAACCTTTTTCCTCTGAATCAACTAGGCCTTGGCTTTGGCACAACAAACCTAGTGATCCCAGTCAAGCTCGGACCCATTGACATGGAAGCTTCGTAATCAATGTCAATGGACAAGAAGTGGTCTTGACTTTGGCCAACAAACCACAACTTGGACACGACACCGATATGGAACAAAGCCTCGTAATTCAAGCACATCTTTGACGGACAAGGGCTTGACTTTGGCCAACAACCCCTGCCAATCTCGGATCTTGAGCAAGAATTAATCAATGGAAGGAAAATAAATGCTTGATATTTAACGAGGGTTTTTCGCGTGCAAATTGGCTACCAATTTAATTATCTTTATTAAGGTCTCATCATCATACACCCTTAAACATGCATTCTAAATACATAATAAAGCGAGTATGAAATAAAATAATAATGATATGCGGATGGATACTTAACACATTGATCCTAGATCAAATCTCTCCCTTTCTCACTCAAGCTAGCACTAGTATTACTTCTACCCGTTACACTACACTTCTAAAGAAACCTCATATACATAGAGGGGAATAGGTGAGAAGAGAATACAAAGAATAGAGGTGATAAGGCTGGACACGCAGGTCCAATTTAATAAATCGAATTTATACAACAATTTCTAAAATTGCCCACCCGACTAATATCCATCCGATATACATTATTCATTCAACACAACCACGTATTCACACACATAAGCATGCTATCAATCAATCTAATCAAATTAATTAATCTGATAATTAAGTGATCATCCAATGTTCAAACAACGATTTGATTTTGTTCGAGTCAAACTCGTTTTTGCGAATAAGTACTCAAAGTACGAATTCATGAATTAAATTAAACTACATCATTAAATCTAATTTAACATGTATTTAATACTAATTCACTATTCAATTCAAAATTAAATATTACACTTTTATTTAATAAACCTTTTACGATTTAAATTCCAAATCTAATCGTAACGCGTCTCAAAGACCGATTAATATCCAATATTAATTCAATTAAAGTCCAATGGGCTTTTAATTGATTTCTTAAGGCGTGGACTTTTGGTCAACTCTGGTCAAACCGATAACCAAAGTCCAATCCGGGATTTACCCCATAAGCCCATAAATCAATCTTGGCCCATTAGGCCAATTGAATTTTAAAGGTTCATTAAGTCGCATTTGGGCTTTATGGTCAAGGTTTTGGGCCCAATTGGATCCAATCCATTTGGCCTAACCAAACTTGATAAAATCAAGCCCAATAGGTCCAATTACAATATTAAAGTCCAATTTCCAAAATTAGGCCCAATTAATTAAATATGACAAAATCCAATTTCATATTCAATTAAAATAAAGTGTATTACATGATTAATCAACTAAATCAATATTTCTAAAACACCATATTAGTCCAATTAATCATGCTTAATTCATTATTACATGTCCAACATACAAATTGAAAAATCAAACCCATTTACATGCTACTAAGCTCTCGGCCAAGGAGGGATTTTGTGTCCGATTCGGTTTCAATCCAATCGAACATTGATCGACATTAAATCACCATCCAATTTGATTACATACACATCCAATGTCATAAAATCAAAAATACCAAGACAATAAAGGGCATACACATTCGGCCAACACAAGGATTTTGGGGTTTTTGTCCAATTCGAAATCCAATCCAATTCTATTCAAATTAACATCAACCTAAATGATTTCAACTCATCAAATGAATCATAAATCAAAAAATTCCAAAAATCCCAAATATGCTTCAACTTTCGGCCAAGGTTAGATTTTGGGGTTTTTTTGTCCAATTCAAAGTACTATCCAATAGACCATAAATTAACATCAAACACTATGATTCCAATTCATCAAATAATCAAAATCAAAAAATTTCCAAGAACCCAAAATCATCACACATTCGGCCAACACTTCCAATTTGGGCAAAATTGATCCAATCACATTTTGTTGAAATTGATCAAATCAATCTTCAATTAAAGATCATTTAAACATGCTCAATTAATCAATTTAACCAAATCATGCTCAAAATCAAAATACCCAATATTAGTCACATATTCGGCCAAGATGCAAAAATTTGGGGAAAATAATTCTAAATCATTTTTCAACAATTGGTCCAACCAAAATGAAATTAAACATGTTATAAGCATACTTAAACAGCCAATTAACTCAAATCATGCTCAACAAACATTTACCCAAATTTTAAGCCCTAAAATTTCATGCTTGCAACATTAGCTCTTGATGCCATTGTTGGTAAAAATCTAGGTCCCAAGATCAAATCAAGACATGAAATAATGCATGAATACATCAACGGAGGTAGCGGAATACTCACATTGATCGGTTATGTCGATTTGAAGACGAATCAAGGCCAAAAACGTACTGCCCTTCACGCCAAACTGCAACAGTCCACTGTCCTTGCAAAACAGAATTTCGGGTCTCAAAACGAAGCTCCAAACTCCATCGGATGAGTCCCGCCTCATGGTCGAACCTCCCTACCACCTTCGCAAGACTTGTAAGTGTGCTAGCACTTGATTTCTCACCATGAGAAACCACTCTTGGCTTCCCTTTGTTCACGCCATTTCTGGTTCCAAACCAGTGAAGATTTTCTTCATTTGGGCGTGAGAGAAGAGAGAAAAAATATGAGAGATGAAATTGTGTTAAGTTAAAATGATTTACCAAAAATCAATTTATATTTATGCCATAATTTTATTAAATTAATAATAAAATTATGACACAAAACATGCAATGGCTTAGAGTGTCAAACACTCAAACTCCATGCAATGACATTGAGTGCAATGTCACACATCTACATGCAAAGCATTAGAATGACATGTGTCATGTGGGCCCCACACGTTTCCAAATGAAAGTGGGCCCACGTGCACTCACGCGTTCGGGTTCGATATTTCCGAAATACCGAGCTTACGTCGCGACGTTAATTCAATCGAATTTAAATAAATAATTGCGCCTAGCGAAATTATTATTTACGTCGCTAACGAATTAATTCTAAATTAACTCGTTTGCCCGAATTAAAATCTGATTTTAATTCCGCGTCGAAATCTAATTTCGTCTAATATATCGAATATATTAATACACGATTAATTCCGAATTAATCGTTCTCTCTCTTTAGACGACATTTTATCCCGGATAAAACATATCCGTTATTAATCCTAGATTAATTTTCTCTCTCTCTCTCTCTTATAATCCCAGATTATTCAAGAGTGCGAGTTGTGCGTCATCGGTGGATTATCGGGAAGCGACCCATGAGATCCCCGGATAATCTGGCAGTAAATACGGTCGTTGGAGTATCCGAATCACGTACGTACCAAGTACGACGTTTTTTTTAAAAATTATTAAAAATTATCCAGGGTTGTGATTTATTTCAATTTTATTTAAAAGATGAAGTAGTTATCTTATATTTGGGTAATATATCAATTATTAACCTGGAACACTAACTTATGTAAAAGCCTCTTCCGATGGTCAATTACAAATTCCTAGTATAATCCAATTGAACCATATTCCTATGTCAACCAAATTACCTAGATTCATTAAGTTCAAGTTCCAATTATGGCTACCCCCGCCTAACAGGTATATTCCTATCCTGTAAGGAAATCTATTAAAGGGTTATCTATCCTCAAGGAAGATCGTGGGCTATGAAGTCTAAGGCTGAAACCTAAAATCCCTATGTCTAGTTCATTTTAGATTTACCATATCTATCTTATTGGTGATCAGACAATAAGAAGCATTAAGCTTAAGACTTAATAAGTAAACTTATTAATTACCCAAACTAATAAATAATCCCTTATAAACTATTGATATTAAAAGTCATCACAACCCCTAGATAACTAACACATAACTAGGACTAATAAACACAAAAATAAAAGACAAAAATAAAAATACTGAAAAGTAAAATAAAATAAAATGTTAAGGTAAAAGGAATTAATCCTACTACTACTTATTTAGATATCTCCCATTAAAATAATATATAAACTTGTGATTATTACCAGCCATAAAGGCGGAACCAAAATAACCAGCCATAAAGGCGGAATATATGTTTTATTACCCACCGACCAATCTGGCGGTATCCTGATTAAGTCCAATTTAAATAGTAAATATATTATTTTTAAGGGAGATTAATCTAAATAGCAATTGTAAAAGAATTACCTTTTTATCTTAGCGGTGAAAAGTTACCTACACATAGTAAATAGTAAAAAGTAAAAAAAATAAAAACTGTAAAAATGTAAATAGTAAAAACTGTAAGAAGTAAGAAAGTAAAATTACTATTACTATTACTATTAAAAGTAATTAAAAATATTTACAAAACTGAAACTAAAAATATTCTAGAGAGAGAAGCTCTCAATTTTGAACTAAGAGAAGAAAGAGAAAGGTGTGCTGAAATATGAAATTTCGAGTTCTATTTATAGGCTCGGATAAGCCTCCAGAGTCGCGCCGCCCAAATTGCACTAGCGTCGCGACGCTGGGTACAGTAACGAACACGTGTCACTTGCTGGTTCGTTGACTCAGATCTGATCCGCTGACGTGGCACTGTTCATGACGTCATCGCTTACGTCATGCTGACGTGTCAACTGTTCATGACGTCATTGCTTGCGTCATGGTGATGAGGTGGAAGGTGACGTGGCGACACGGGGGCGGCGGCCGTCCGACGAATGAGATGTTGACACGTGGCGCGCTGTGATTGGCTGATGATGACGTGGCACGTTGACTCGGTTGACTTGCTGACGTGGCTGCTGATGTGGACGATGATGTGGCGACACGTGGCATGACACGTGAGGCGGTGGCCGTCCAAGCAATGAGATCTTGACACATGTCACGGCGCACGTTAGCATCTCCGTTGTGATGGTGACACGTGGCAGGCGCATGTTAGCAAAGTCAACTTTTCTCAGATTCTGATTTTGTGGACCCGGCGTATTTTAGCAATTTCGGCGCAGGCTGGGCGTCGCGGCGCGCAAGGCTACAGAGTCGCGACGCGCAGAAGAAGGAATTTTTTCTGTTGACGCATTTTTGACCGTTTTTTGTCCCAAATTGCCTCCAGTGCTGTCCAAACTTTATTTATCTGCAAAATAACAACAAAACACATCAAAACGTTCATAAATCTCTCGAAAACAAAAAAACATTAGGTCAAATGAGTGGGAAATAGTGATATAAATACCACTCATCATCTATCCGAGCGAAGCTGTTTCCCGTACCATCGGTGAAACACGACCTCCTATCGCACTTGCACAAGTATCCAATACTTATATATATGAGAACTATGCCGTTGTGCCCTCACAACGCGCACAAGTGCAATACTAGCCTATTCCGTTTATCGATGTCCAGTCTCGATAATACTACGGCTATGGATATTTAATGATTAATCCTTCGGTGGACTGATACTGTCTCATATCATCTCAATCCAGGAACTAATCATAGGGACCTCTCTTCATTTATATATCTATGGTGATCTAATCACAAATGATGAGAGTGCAATTTCCTTGTCACATAGTTAATTTTGCTACAACAACACAATGATCTGTGCAAATAGTGACGCTATGGGTCATTTTGTCCAACACCCCAGATATGTTGGCAGTAAATTCGGTCGTCGGACTATCCGAACATGTAAGTACCTAGTACTACGTTTATACCGATTTACAAAACAAGGTTGGCTTCTAGCAAAGCGCCATGCCTACCCAATTCTCCAGAAATATCCTTACAGGAATAAAGGATCTATATCAGGCGTAGTATACGTAGTATTGTGTATGTCCCACTTGGCCTATAACCAGTCACTCGAGATATTTTATCCCAGATAAAATATCTCCGTAATTACTCCCAGATTAATTTTCTCTCTCTTCTAATTAATCCCAGATTAATAAAGAGTGCGAGTCATACGTCATCGGTGAATCTTCGGGAAGCGACCATGAGATCCCCGGATATGTTGGCAGTAAATTCGGTCGTCGGACTATCCGAACACGTAAGTACCTAGTACTACATTTATACCGATTTACAAGGCAAGGTTGGCTTCTAGCAAAGCGCCATGCCTACCCAATTCTCCAGAAATATCCTTACAGGAATAAAGAATCTATATCAGGCGTAGTATACGTAGTATTGTGTATGTCGATCCAATATCGGATGATCACGTGCTAGGTCTGGGGATGGAATTGTGTCTGCCTCGTACGAAGCACATATCGGATCTCTAGTAAATAGTCTCTATAATCGGATAATCATTACCTAGTCATATTATCCCGATGACTGCAGTACATAGGCCAAGTGGGAGATTGTTGGACAATTATGACCAATAGTGTCATTATTTGTACAGATCATGGTGTTGTTGTACAAATTAACTATGTGACAAAGGAGATTGCACTCTTATCATTTGTGATTAGATCACCTAGATGTATAAAGGATGAGAGGTCTCTGTGATTTTTTCCTGGATTGAGAATGATATGAGACAGTATCAGTCCACGAAGGATAAATCATTAAATATCCCTAGTCAGAGTATTATCGAGATTGGACATCGATAAATACGTAAAAGACTAGTATTACACTTTTGCGCGTTGTGAGGGCACAACGACATAGTTCTCATATATTTGGGTATTGGATACTCATGCAAGTGTAATAGGAGGTTGTGTTTTACTGATGGTACGGGAAACAGCTTCGCTCTGGATAGACCCCCTCGGAATTCCATTGGTAGTATGACTATGTGTCTATGGAAGTCCGAAATCAAGGTAGGTGTATTTGGTCTTAACCTGAGACTTGCACCGCTAATACTTGCGACAATCAATATACTTTGGTTGCGGTCGTCCAGGGCTTTAACAGGTTCTGTGTACGTCTATGCTGGGTATATTGAGAATTGTAGTGTGTTGGGTGTGATGTCAAGACGGAAGTATCACTCCAGTCATAGTGGAGATGATGGTCACGTAGGATACGAGACTGGTTCTCTTAAATGCTGCAGCTATCGGGATATTATGACAAGGTCATGTTTATCAGATTATAGAGACTAGTTACCAGACATCTGACATGTGCTTCGTACGGGGCAGACACAATTCCAGCCCAGGCCTAGCACGTGATCATCAGATATTGGATCGACATACACAATACTATGTATACTACGCCTGATATAGATCATTTATTCCTGTAAGGATATTTCTATAGAATTGGGTAGGCATGGCGCTTTGCTAGAAGCCAACCTTGTCTTGTAAATCGGTATAAACGTAGTACTAGGTACTTACGTGTTCGGATAGTCCGACGACCGAATTTACTGCCAACATATCCGGGGATCTCATGGGTCGCTTCCCGAAGATTCACCGATGACGTATGACTCGCACTCTTTATTAATCTGGGATTAATTAGAAGAGAGAGAAAATTAATTTGGGATTAATTATGAAGATATTTTATCTGGGATAAAATATCATTTAAAGAGAGATAACGATTAATTTGGAATTAATCGATAAATTAATATATTCGATATATTAAACGAAATTGGATTTCGTTGCTGAATTAAATTTAGATTTTAATTTGGGCGAACGAATTAATTTAGAATTAATTCGTTAGCGACATGAATAGTGATTTCGCTAGGAGTAATCATTTAATTACGACGCAACGGAAAATTCGTTAATTTGGAATTAGCGAACCCGAGCCCGAGATTATTTACGAGCGCATTCGCATTTCGAATTCGAGTGCGGCACGTAAGTATAATCAAACGTCAAATCGCTAGTCGCATCTAGCGTCACATCACTGATTGATGGACGCCAGTCACTATTCACTGAGTGATGGATTGATGAAGTGATGTGAGTGGTTGGTGCCATTAAGGCTTGACTTTTTGAATGCCAAATTCATTTCAAATGAATTTGAATTTCACATTTGGGTATTAGATACACAAATTTGAAGCCAACAACACACAACACTCTTTTTCTCTCATCTCTCTCCCTCTCTCGCCCAAGAGGGCAATTTCTTCGCTGGTATGGCAGTGAACTGCCGTGATCCAAGAGGAAAATGGAAGCTTAGAGTTGTGATTTTGTGGCAAAATCGGGAGTGCTAGCACACTATGAAGTCATGCGAAGGTGATAGGGAAGTCCACCAATGAGCCGGGAATCATTTCACGAAGCTTGGAGCTTGACGAAGTTGATCCACAATGGCCGAAAAAAACCAGTGAGCTGTGCAGTCCACTGCCGAGCAGAATATGAAGTTTTGTTCGTCAAAGCGTCACTCAACCGATCGATGTGAGTATTCCGCAACTTCGTTGATTTGTATTCGCACTTGTTTCATGCTTGTTTATGATCTTGGGACATTAGCAAACACCAACAATGGTATCAGAGCAAGGTTAAAGTATGAAATTAATTTAGGGCTTAAAATTGGGTAAATTGATTTTGAGCATGATTTGATTAAATTGGATGTTTGAATATGCTTAAATCATGTTGAATTGAAGATTGATTGGATCAATTTCAAGAAATTGTGTTTGGAACATTTTTGCCCAAATTTTTTGGTGTTGGCCGAATACAAGTATGCCCTAAATTCTTGGTAATTTTTGTTTCGTTGATCATTCGATGACTTGAAGCGATTTGGGAATGTTGATTTAATGTCGATTGTGGATTTAATTGGATTGAAACTGAATCGGACACAAATTGCCCAAACTGCCGAGAGCTTTAGCATGTAAAATTGGGTTTGATTTTTGATGAAATGTGTTGGACATGTTTTGTTGTAATTGAGCATGATTAATTGTATAAATTAATGTTTTGGAAATATTGATTTGGGTGATTAATTGTGTTATACACTTTAGTGTAATTAAATTGGGAAATTGGATTTTTGGAATTTAATTATTTGGGCCTAATTTTGGAAATTGGCTTTTAAAGTTGTTATTGGGCCAATTGGGCTTGGTTGTACCAAGTTAAGTTTAGGCCAAATGGATTGGATCCAATTGGGCCCAAAACCGCTTCCATAAAGGCCAAATGCGACTTAATGGACCTTTAAAGTTTAATTGGGCCTAAATTGATTTTTGGGCTTATGAGGTAATTCCCGGATTGGATTTTGGTTATTCGGTTTGACCCGAGTTGACCAAAAGTCCACGCCTCAAGAAATTAATTAAAAGCCCATTGGACTTTAATTAAATTGACGTTGGATGTTAATCAGGCTTTGAGACCCGTAACGATTAAATTTGGAATTTAAGTCGTAAAAGGTTTATTAATAAAGTGTAGTATTTAATTTGGAATTAAATAACGAATTAGAATTAAATACAAATTGAATTGGATTTAATTATGTAGTTTAATTTAATTCGAGAATTCGTACTTTGAGTACTTATTCACAAAAACGAGTTTGACTCGAGCAAAATCAAATCGTTGTTTGAACATTGGATGGTCATTAATTATCAGATTAATTAATTTGATTACATTGATTGATAACATGCTTGTGTGAATACATGGTTGCGATTCATGACTAATGTATATCGGATGGATATTAGATGGGTGGGACAATTTTAGAAATTGTTGTAATAAATTTGATTTATTAATTGGACCTGCGTGTCCAGCCTTATACCTCCATATTCTTTGTATTCTCTTCTCACCTATTCCCCTCAATGTAAATGAGGTTTCTTTAGAAGTGTAGTGTAACGGGTAGAAGAAAAATTTGTGCTAGCAGGAGAGAAAAGGGGAGAGATTTGATCTAGGATCATTGTGTAAAATATCCATCCGCATATCATTATTATTTATTCATATGCGCTTTATTATGTGTTTAGAATGCATGTTTAAGGGTGTATGATGATGAGACCTTAACAAAGATAATAAATTGGTTGCCAATTTGCACGCGAAAAACCCTCGCAAAATATTAAGCGTATTTCCTTCCATTGAGTGATTCTTACTCAAGATCCGAGACTGGCATTGGCTTGTTGGCCAAAGTCAAGGCCTTTGTCCGTCGAGGATGTGTTTGAATCACGAAGGCTTTGTTACATATTGGTGTCTTGTCCAAGTTGTGGTTTGTTGGCCAAAGTCAAGACCACTTCTTGTCCATCGACATTGATTACGAAGCTTTCCATGGTCAATGGGTCGCGCTTAACTAGGATCACTAAGTTTGTTGTGCCAAATCCAAGGCTTAGTTGATTCAGAGGAAAAAGGTTAGGTAATACATTGGATGTATTGGCATATATAAGATATATGTTTCGGACTTGGATGTCCCCCTACCGGATCTAGGAATTGGATTGGATCCAATCGATCATAGAGATCTACCTAGTTAATTATCATACAATTTGTTGGCTAAAGTCAAGATTGTGTGATATTTAACGGGATCCTAGCCCACTAGGAAACACGGTTTCCCGAGTACTCGACAGATGGTTAGAGGCTCGCCGAAAAATAGTGGGAGGCAAGAATTGAATTTGCAATACTCGTTTAATTTCTTTCCATACGCGCTCAAACAAATATCATTCGTCAAATAAATTAAATGTTAGTTGGACTAATATTTAAACGTTGTTTTAATTAACAGTTGGACTGTATTCAAACTATTCATTTATAGTTGATTTTATAATTGGATTATAGTAATCAATATAATTGATTTTAATCTATTAAATACATCATTGGTAATCTATTTAAATTAATCGATAAAATAATATATTCGATATATTATACGAAATTGGTTTCGACGCGGAATTAAAATTAGATTTTAATTCGGGCGAACGAGTTAATTTAGAATTAATTCGCAAGCGATGTGAATAGTAATTTTACTAGGCATAATTATTTAATTAAATTTGATTTAATTACGTCGCAACGGAAAATTCGTTAATTCGGAATTAGCGAACCTGAGCCCGGGAGTGTTTGCGGGCCCCCTCGCATTTTAAATTCAAGTGCGGCCCACAAGTCACATCAAGCGTCAAATCACTAGTCAATCGATTGATGTGATGTCTAGTCACTTTGAGTGATGTGATGTCTAGTCACTTTTGATGTGAATAGTGATGGTGGTGGTTGGAAGGCATTAATTGCCTTTTGGCTCCAAAAATCGGTTGACCTTTTTGAAAGGCAAATACCAAATTTTTGGTATAGGTTTATTATTGATTTTGGAAATCAATACCAACACACAACACACTTGCCCTTCTCTCTCTCCACTCACGGTTTGGGAACCATTTTCCCTCATCTCCCTCTCTCGGCTTTGAAGCCATTTTCTTCTCCAAATTTTCTGCAAATGCCGTGAGCATGGAGAAGCCAAAGGGAAAGATTTGTGGCAAATTTTTCCGAGGTGCTAGCACACGTTAGGAGTCTTACGAAGGTGATAGGGAAACCCACCCGTGGGCATGGAATGCACACCCAAGCTTGGAGCTTGGCCGAGCAAATGGAGCCGAAAATGGAGGAGCAAAGCCGTGAGCCACCTTGGAGGAAAGCTTGAAGATTTTTGTTGTTCCTCGCATCGCAAAGCCAATCAATGTAAGTACGATTCCGCCATACTTCTTATTGTATTCACACATGTTTCATTGCTTGAAATCGATCTTGGGACTAACCTAGAAACCCATCAAATGGCCCATCGGCATTTTAGAAGCTTTCGGCCCAATTGCCATAAAGCACGGACTCGTCCCAGTTTAAATGGCCCAACAAGCCCATACCTCATGACAAAAAGTCTAACTGAATCCAAATGACGATGGTTCTAAACGTAGACATAAAGGGAAAGTTTCTATTGGTCATACTACTACAGTTCATATGCGGGTTTACAAGGGTATAGACAAAGTCTCTCGTCGAGGAAGGGTTGCCCACAACTAGGTCTCCCCACTCAAGGGTCCGAGTGACCAAGTGAGCGCACCTTTTTTATACACTGAGGTACGTGACTGACTATCAAATGGATTTCTCGTTGTAGATTCCCAGAGGGAGGGTGGAGCGAACTCTCTTAAATACCCAAGCCTCTTAGGCTCTTATAGCTTGGTGACAGGAATAAATAATGAGTCCTCAAAATTAGTCCATCACAGTAAGCTACAGGTAAATGATTATCTAAGTGCCTTCACAGCTTTTCCTTAAAAAGGTAGTGAATGAAGAAAGACACCAAACCATTACGAAGCTCTAATAATGCCTTTGATTAAACCCCTTCAATGCACGGTAGACACGGTTAACTAAAGCATAAATCACAATCATTACAAGACATTATTTCTGGGCCGATTCTCTATCCCCAGTGGAGTCGCCAGACTGTAGGACACAGAAATTGGCGACGCTGTTCCGGGCTTGCGGCCTGGTTGGGAGTACGGAATAGCCCACGGGGGCCCAAACCGGAGAAATAAAAATGGAGTCGCCACCCGGTGTGAACCGGGAAAATGATTTAAGGCCGCACTCACCCCTCACAAGGGAAGACCTCAAACCGTTGGGTTCAGAATGGTCCCTTACTTATGCCACTTGTAATGAAAGAATTTGTGCAATAATCTAACCAAGTCTACACAACATATATTCCCAAGAGTATCCTACTCCTAAGTTTGCATGCATAGAATTAAATCGACATAACGGCAAGCACACGATTCATAAACACATTAAATAGATAAATACGGAAATATAAATATATGATAATTTCCTAAGAGTAAATAATGAAATGATATGATTAATCATGTAGTGAAAAAGAAATGATCAAAGAAGTACACATGCATGAAATGTGATGAAAAGAAGTCTGTGCACTGTATGTGAATTCGTGTAGCGTTTGAAAACACGTTCGAATGGTAAACAGAAGGTTCGCGTTCGTAAGGCATTCAGAAACGCGTTCGAACGGGGTAAGACCTGATGCATTATAAAATAAAATAGATGCTCGTTCGAGTAGCATTCGTAAACGCGTTCGAACGGAATGAGGCAGAATGCATACGTTCGTGTAGCGTTCGTAAACGCGTTCGAACGGAATGAGGCAAAATACATACGTTCGTGTAGCGTTTGGAAACACGTTCGAACGAGATTGCCAAAATGGCATCTGAAATGACACAAACACATACATGGATAAAAAAATACACGATGTAGGACCTCATATGCCCGATTGAACATATTTCACATTCAATCGAGTGTACTTCGTCCGGCGTGGCAAAACATTATGGTAAAGATAGCCTTTAGGCATTTCCCTCGAATGGAGGACCTTTAACCCACCTTAGTTAGCCCATGCGCATTAGATTACAATGTATGAATAAATAAATAAATAAATAATATGGGACCTTGTATGCCCAATTAAACACATTTCCCATTCAATCGAGTGTACTTCATCTGGCGCGGCAAAACGTCGTGGCAAAGGTAGCCCTTAGGCTTTTTATCCCTCAAGGTGGAGGACTTTTAATCCAACTTGATTTTCCCATGCGCATTACACTATGATGCATTATTTAACAAGGAGATGGCATACAGAAAGAAAATAACGGAATAATAAAAGGCGCGGCAAAATGTCATGGTAAAGGTAGCCTTTTAGGCTTTTCTGTCCTCAAGTAGAGAACCTTTAAACCAACATAATAAGCCCATGCGCATTACATTACAATGCATACAAATAAATGAGACAATGATATGAGACTTCGTATGTCCGATTAAACATATCTCACATTCAATCAAACATACTTCATCTGGCGCGGCAAAACGTCGTGGCAAAGGTAGCCCTTAGGCTTTTCATCCCTCAAAATGGAGGACCTTTAATCCAACTTGATTTGCCCATGCATATTTCATTACAATGCAGAAATAAGTAACATGTGAAAAGTAAATAACATACTAACTACTAAATCATGCTTAAAAAAAATAACATTCTAACGACTAAATCATGCTCAAACATAAGGTTGGATGAAACGAAATATGTGTGTCTCTCAAGCGGTACATGGCATTGTATCCCGAGTGCAGACCGCACTACCGTCTATTCGGATTCGGCTACGGAATTTACGTCCGGGTTTCCATCCGATATACCGCAGGAGAGAACACATATTCCATTCATCCGAAAGTCATATCATACACCAATCCACAATACTTATGCGAAATAAAGTAAGAAAATAAACAAAAATAAAGGAGAATAAATAAAAAGAGTGCCCTCAGGTCTAACCTCTTAAGTTGTCTCTTAGAAGTGCGTTTCGCGGTTGTCGGAAGGGTTGACACTCCCCGACTTTTCCGATTTACTGGTTTTCAGATTTCCTTCGTTGCTTCGCTGTTTCGGGCTGCTGTTTTACTTTGTTTCACGGTTGTTTCTGGTCACGGTTTGGGCGTGATTCAGGGGCTATTTCAGGGGTATTTTCAGTAGTTACAAGGGCTATCTCAGGGGCTGTTTCAGGGGTATTTTTGGTGGTTACAGGGGCTGTCTCAGGGCTGCTTCAGGGGCTGATTCAGGGGTATTTTCGGTGGTTACATGGGCTGTCTCTGGGGCTGTTTCAGGAGCTCTTTCAGGGGATGTTTCAGGGGCTGATTACGTGAAGGAGGGGCTATTTCGTGAGAGCAGTATTTTATGCGAGAATATGGGTAGTGTGAGGGCTGTTATTTTTGGCGTGAGTGAGGACTGTGTGAGGGCTATTATTGGCGGGTAATGGCGTGAGTATGTTTGTTGTGTGAAGAGAGGCGTGAGTGTGTTTGCTGGGTTGAAGAAGGGCTGCGTGAATGATTTATTTGTTGAGAGAGAAAGACGAGTGAGTGGAGCGTTCAGCTTGGTTTGTTTATTGAGTGGGGTGAGAGGGAGAATATGTTTTATTATTTTTTATGTTTGCCGTGAGTATGATGAATGAGCTAGCCTCCAAGGGTTTGGCTTGTCTTTTCTTTTATAGGAGAGGGTTGGGGTTATCCTTGTATAGGTAGGGAAAGAATATTGTAATTATAGGGGGAATATTTAATTTGTGTATCATAAGGAAATGATATCTTTAATTAGGGAGGTAATTTATTTTAGTTAGGAAGATGATTATTGGGATTTGATTTGATTTCATGTAGTTTAGGCATGTGATTTAATTTAATTAGGAATGTGATTTATGAGATTTGATTTGATTTATTTAATTTATGAATGAGATTTGTTTTGATTTAATTGGATTTAATTGAATTTAATTTAATTTTTGACATGTGTTTTAAAGGTTTTAATTATTATTGAATGTGATTTAATGGGCTTGGGCTAGGTGGGCGTGTGGCTTTGGTTTTGGGCTAGGGATGTGTTTTAAAACAGAGGTCTAACAAGCAAACCCGAAGCTAAACAAGCGAATTAAATCCAATAAGATGTCAATTCTTGACTCTTCCCTTCCGACGTCTGTTTCCTGCGACTTCCACAATTTAAAGAGGTAGTGTCTCCATGTGAGACTCATCATCGGGACTTACATGCAAAAATGCAGTGCCTACACTTACATCAACTTGACACTTGACTTACATCAAGTAGTCATAAATTTGATGAAAGTGGTTGGATTTATTAAATGTGATTCATTTAACACACAAATGTTTTGAATAACTTTGGAAGTCAACACACTTTACAAGTTTTAGAAACAAAATGGAACTATGCACTATATTCTTTCCTTTCTACTATGGCCGAAACTTTGAGGTCTTGGAGGGCAAAACTTTTCTTTAATTTTGTTCTTGTTAGGATATAGGGAGTCAAGATTAAGGTGATAGGGAAACTCACCTAAGAGTTTTGAACTCAACAAACAAGCTTGGAGATCCAACAAAGAAGGAATTTTTGAAATCCTAAATCCGATCAATGTGAATATTCTGCAATTCCCTTTGATTTATTCACACACAAATCATCTTAGTGATCTTGTGGCATGTGTAGGACACTAACAGTTATGTCATAATCATCAGGAATTTCAGATCTTGAACTGTGCACAGTCGTGTGAGTGGGATGGGCAGTATGCCGGGGGTCGAGGGGATTAGGGGAGGAAGACCCTGAGTCTGGCATTTCTATCATAATAGGACCCCGAGGTGGAAGGTTAGTTAACAGTTAAAACTATTTATGGTTAGTGGAGTTTACACTGACTTAGTAACTATTATAATGGATATTTTATGTGGTAATTATATGAAAAAGAGTTTTTGTGCAGGATAAATGAATGATAATAGTTGCTAATTTTCAAGGGATTGTATTTAAGGATGCTATGTAAAAACCTTTTGTTTTTTAATATATTATGCACTTAAAAAGTGATGACTTTTTATTTTTTTTATTTAATTGATTTTAATTTATAAGTTATAATTATAAATGAATAGTAAATGAATCGAATCGAATCGAATCAATTATTAATTTTATTTTACGAATCAAATTGAATATTCATTTAAAAAATGAATTGTAAACGAATTCATATTCGATTCACTCCATATACTATACAGATTAAACAAATTGACTCGAATATTCGGTTAATAAACGAATCTAATTCAAATTTTGACATTAGGATTCAAATACTAAATGAATCAAATTCGAATTCGAATCCTTATAAATTTGGCTCGATTCATTTAGGATTCGATTCAAATTCGATATGCATATTCAAATTTCCACCCCTAGCTGACACCTTGCCCAATCAGTACATGACACGTGGACCACTCAATGTGTGACACGTGGCTCACTTAATGCGCAACACTTGGCCCACTCAACGTGTGACACGTGATATATGAGAACACCAGAGTCTCGCCAGATGAGATATGGCAGTTCGAAGTTCGCATCAAACTAGAGAAAACTGCTACACTCGCCACCTTTCGGTAATCATTTTTCAACACCTATAAAGAGGAACTCTTTTCTAGCTGAGACCTTTCCAATACCACCGACCATGTCTCGATCTAGCACCATTTACGAAAATTCCTTTTTAAAAATGGAGGGCAATTAGGTCGTTTGGCCAGAATTCGAAATCCGATCATTGGATCGATAAATTAGACACACCATCTTGTTGCCCTCGTCGATTTGAGCATTTTGGTATGAATATCAATTGTTAAAAGTCTCATATTATTAGGTCTGATTTTCAAAGTGGGCCCATGTTCCTCAGAGAACGTGTTGAGCGAGTCCCGAATCAGAACGACACTTATTTCACTCATAGTAGAATAGTTTGGAACTTGCAATTTTGTTTTAGACAGATCATAATCCTGAGGCTTTCGATTTGCTGAGTCAAACACCTCAAGCGGTAATAAACTCTAAATTTCACTTTTTTTGTTTTTAAGTTTATGTTGCATTTTAAAAGTATTAATTTGACGTATTTGGATAATTTACTTGTATTAATTATTGGATTGTAGAGTTGGATTTGAAGGATTGATATTGATGGATAATTTAGGCTTTAGGTTAGACCCGGTCACGATTTCGGTTCGAAATTGAAATCAAACCGGTTAGAGCCTGCCTATTCCATTCCAACCGGTTCTACTTCCGAAACTAGAACCTATTTTATTCGGTTCGGTTAGGATTCAACCCTAGTCGAAAAAAATGGAACGAGACGGTTCCAATGGTTCAAACAAGAACTGTTGGAACCGTTCGGTTCCATTGGTTCTACTATTTCAACGGGAACCAAACTGAACCATAGTGCCCAACGGCTAGTATCTGTTGGGCTACACAACTCTTTGTCCTAAAAATTAAAAAAAAAAAAAATTTAAATCTAATTATTAAATTAACTTAATAACATTAATAAAACAGCTAGTCTTAGGGGTAATTTAGGTTTCACAAAATAATCCAAAATGTGTAAATAGAGGGTTATTCTTTATTTTTTCAACACACCAATTCTCAATTTCCTTAATTCTTTCATTCTCAATTCTCTCATCTTCAATTTTTCATATTGATTTAAATTTGTAATTCTTCAATATTAACAAAAAATGGCAAGCTCAATTGAGAACACTATGTTCAATATGCCAATCCAAGAGAGCGGCCAAAGTATCGGTACACGGAGAAGAGAAGTTAAGTCTTGGTCTTTTGATATTTTCAAAATTCATTTTCATTTACTCGAGACTGAAAATGAAGGTCCAAGAGCAATATGCAACTATTATGGTGTATCTTACAATTTTACTAGCGTCTATGACAATATGAACAAGCACTTGGATAGACATCATGCTATTTAAATTTGACTTGATACAACGCAAACTCAAATGGGCAAGAACGCTTCATCTCGTAGAGGTACGAGTTCTTTAGATTTATTTAAATATTATGATGCTAAAAATATAGAAGAATTTGCTAAATTTACTTGTATGGCACATATTTCTTTAAGTTTTGGTGAAAAAATTACTTTTACTAATTATGTTCAAAATGTTTTAAATCATTCTGCCTGTAAAATAACTAGAAATACAACAAAACATCAAAATTTTAAATTATACAAAGATGGTAAAATTATTTTAAATGAAATATTTAAAATATTAAAGGTCGTCTTTCTATTTGTTATGATATTTGGAGTGACCATTAGCAAACACACTCATACATGGGAATATTGTTGATACTCTATATGACGATTGGCAAATTATACAAATATTTTAGGGGAGTTTATTATCCTACAACAAATTTATTTCTTGTTGAATGTTTGAATATTGTCGGTATTCTATATGAGCATGCTAAAAGTTCTGATGTTAATGATATTGTTTTAATTGAAGCTATTATTATTATAAATAGAAAATGGATGATTTATTTTAAAAACATTACATTGCTTTATCTTATTGCCACAGTTTTTTATCCTAAATTTAAATTAGAAGGTTTAAATAGTGGCTTAATATACATATTTAGGAATAGCTGATGAAATTAATATTACAAAAATAATAGATAAAATAAAAATTGATTTAATAGATTTATTTAATGATTATGTTAGTAGATATAACTTGTAATCATTAGGACAATCTAGTAGCAAACCTGTAATACATTCAAGACTTAGCGTAGGTGATCATTGGTTACTATAATGAAATAAAAAACATATGGATAACACGACTAACAATCCGGAATTCGATAATTATTTATCTACTAATTTCAAGTTTTCTCTTGAAAGTTTAGTGCGTAAAAGTTTTCAAGTACTTGGGGAACCGACATCAAAATATCTATCATGTTTGATCAATTATTGCGAAAGAGGTGCTGACAGCACTTGTTTCTAACATTGCGGTTGAACAAGCCTTCAGCTTAGGAGGAAATATTTTGGAAGTGAGACGATCTTCAATACATCTGAGCACTTTAGAAGCAACAACATTTGTGGATGATTGGACCTGAGCTGATTTGAGGCAACAAGAATATACCCCCGATGACTTTGAAGACTTGTTTGATAATGCATTTACAAGTGCAAGCGGAACAGGAGCTGAAGGATCAACAAGCACAAATAATGATGATGATTGATGAGTAAATAATTACAATAGAGAACTATCTTTAAAATATAATGGAACTACATTAGCTTTGATTCCTCTCACCCCTGAAGGATACGTAGGCAACTTAAGTTTTTAAAAATTTAAGTTCAAGCTCTTTTATTGTATTTTTAATTTAATGTAATTCAAATTCAAATTAATAATTTTAAATCTCATTTTTTTTAAAAAAAAATATTATTAAAATTTAAAATAAAAAATAGAACCAAATTGGAACCGTCTGGTCCGGTTCTGGTTTCCGATTCCACAAGTGTGGAATTGAGGAACCGTTTGGTTCGGAACCGCGCTGAATCGTTGGCCGGGTCTACACTGGGTGGACATTCTTGTGGTATTGTGTTTTAAATGGATAGTCATTATTTTAAACAGAACCATACCAAATTTTCATTAGAATTGTATGAGATGTTTAATTTTGGAAATTCATATAAATATGTGGGTATTGATTGGAACGAATACTGAATGACTCACATGTGATTCCTAATAGTTGGAAGTATACACCACCATCAATAGGAATCTCCTGGAGTTGAGTAGCATATGTAATCCTTTGACTATAGTATATCATTGATTTTGTGTGATATACTCCACACTTTGATGCCCTGTATGTCAAAAACTTTTCATGGTCTGTCCTCTAGATGTTCGTTGGGTGTGGACCGATGCACTCAGTAATCAATGGCGAAACAAGATAGAATTTTTCGGCCCGTAAGTGTACCATAAGGGGTTTAGGTATCTCTGTGAGTAAAGTCACGATTCTTAAAGCTTTGGCCAAATTTGATCACCTAGGGTGGATCGCATCAGTTATGAAGAATTGTGGACATGTTGACATGAGATGTGCGCCTTGGAAACTTAACGGTGTATTCTATGTTTCCTAAGCACAACTAGATAGCCTACGACGAAAGGATTGTTAAACATATGTGATGACCTCAACTTGTATAATTCAGAAAGGTCGTTCATTTTCTTGGCGAATTCGGTGGTGGCCGAATTGCGTACAGATTAGCTAGGCTTATATGACGAACGTGTCTGAACTTAGAGAGTCCCAATATGAAGAGTACTCGTTGAGCGCTTAGGTAGCCGATTAATTTTGATAAAAAATAATATTCGATATTATAATTATCAACTAAGATAATCAAGTGTTATTGGATAACATTCTTTATTTACTTTCACCTAATTGGATTAATTGAATTAATTCAATAATTACACAAGGGCTTAATTATAAAATCATAATTATCTCCACCATTCGAGGATATTATGGTAATTGTAAGTATGTAATAGTAGGTGGTTTTGGTTTTATTTAATTGGATTAAATCAAAGTGGCAAACATTGAACTAATTCATTTCCTAATCTTTGTCTTGATTTAATTGGATTAAATCAAAGTGCTAGACAATGGAGATTAGTCACACCTAATTATACATATTTGGACAAATTAGATTAAGCCCACCTAAAAGTTGATTACAACTTTTATTAATTAAAAATTACCTAACTTTTGCTATAAATAGCAAGCTTTAGGAAGGTTTCAATTAAACTTGAGAAAGCTAAATACAAGCAAAAATTAGAGAAATTAGCCTAGGTTAGAGAAGTTGATTACGCCCAAAACGTACTTGCAGTTATCAGAGTATAGTTGGGGTGTCGATTCCTCAAAGAGATTGTTACGAAGGAACTGAATCACTTAGTATGAATGTTAGCAATAACTTAATTAAAGAAAATGATTGAATTGGCAATTTAAAATAAAACTATGAAAAATACTTAAGATTTATCAAGAGATAAAGACAGCAAAGCATCGTGAATCCCTCTTGTATCAAGTCCCTATATTTAATAGTTGATTCCTTTTATTACTTAATTGTAGGTTTCACATCCCAAACCAATAATCGGAAGATATTTCAATTCAAAACTTATTAAATTCTAAGGAAATCAATGAATTACTTTCTCTATTTTAACATCACACTATGTTATCATTATGACCTATCTAAGGTCGATAATATACCCACAGGCAATACTGCAGCAGAAGATTAACTCATAAAACAATAATACTAGTTACATCTGGGTTCCCCAATCATACATAGAAAAAACATGACTATTCCTATATGAAGATTAGTAAAATACAATCTCTAGATTCATTCTAATCAAAAGATAATAGAGAATAACAAGATATCAATTGTAGTAAACATTGAAGATCATTCAGGAATCAAAAATATGAATATAAGAGTTAATTACAAGAGTTCATCTCTAGCATTGCCTAGGAGATTAGTTCTCTATAAAAGAAATAACATAGCCTGAAGATATTGGAGACACATCTTGTTTGGCCTAAAGCTTCCTCATTCTTCTATCTCAAAAATGTGTTTTGAAGTCTTGGTTATGTATTTTTCATCCCCTTTAGGGTTTTGGATGAACTTGGGTATATATAGGGAAGTTCTGGAGTCCTTATGCGCATAAAATATGACCTAATTAAGATTCTATAACTTTTCCAGGGGCGCCGCGGTGCCCAACTCTCGGGAATTTTGTATGTGTATGCATTCTGAGGTCGCGTCGCGATGCCAGGAAGTGGGCGTCGCGACGCATGGCAGTTTTTCTAGAATTATGCTTTCTTCATTTATGCTCTTCTCGCGTGCTTCCAATACGCCCGTAAGGTCCCAAAACACATACAATTTCTCCAAAATCCATGTTCCATTGCTTCCTAATAACGAAACATAAAATAAACTATAATTAAGATTAAACACTCAATAATAAATCTGAATTAGTGATGTTTAAAGTACATTTTCAATCACTTATCACAACCCCCAACCAGCTTATTGCTAGTCCCTAGCAATTCAAGCGCAAAAATAAAATATAAACTAAACTGAATCAAAAATAAATAAAAACTATCTAAGCCACTTTCGTAGGGATCACGATGTTGGGATGTATGCCCTAAAGCTGCATGTAATGTAAACAATTTTATTTGTTTTGAAATAAAATGATGCATTATTCATTTATCAAAGTGTTTGTTTAATTTTCTCATATTATAAATTATCTAGAATAACCTTGATTACTTATGTGCCTTCAACTTAGTGTATGAGTGTCATACACAAGATAATTTAAGTCTAAAGTTAGTAATCTTAAATAGTCCAAGAGAGCAAACAAAGCGTGTACTTTGTTTATGATTTATCTATAGCTGCGGCCCATTCTATATTTGTATGGCGACCTTAATCCGGGATCGTCTATGTAGAGACATGTGAATGAAGGCCCTTGTATGATATGATCATATAGGACTTGACCCAGATGGAAATGACATTCTTATAATATCCGTTAAACAAAGAAAGTCATTTCGATCTACTAGATGGTCATATAAGCATTGATCTTAATCCTGAGTGTACTACGAACTCCTGCATGACAGGTTGTGTCCTTTGATTTACAAAGGTGAGATTGGTGTAGCAGTCCCGACCAATAGCTACATACTTTGGGGGAATGATCTGGTGTGTAGCTGGGGACGTTTTACATAGACATGGAGTTCACTCTTTCTAGTGAGAAGTAGATGAGTATCTTTTTTAAGGGTTGATTCGGTACTTGAACGGTTAAAGCGCTCAAGTCTTTGTATTACGAATAGAAAGATTAAAATTCATAGTGGTTATGAATAAATCGTTCATTAGAGAATCAATAGTACTTAAGGTAAAAATAATTAGAGGGGTATAACAGACATTATGACCCGACTCTAATTACGAGATACTCGTGAAGGGTTAATCTATATGTAGTGACTTTATCGATGGACACCGACTTAGTTCAGTTTAATATATCATCTACGGTAACGAGAGTGCAACTTCGGGTTTTTAATGGAATAACCCGGGGTTAATAATTCAGAATATTAAATTAAGAGCTTAATTGATATTTCGAGATTATTGGAGCTCGGAACCGTAGGTCCATTTGGTCCCCGTGCTAGCTCGATATACTATAGCGAATTTAGTATAATTGGAAAGTCCAAGTATATACTCACATATGTATAAATATTTTTAATATGATTAATAATGTTATTTTGTCACACATAGAACTTTATATTAAAGTTTAATATATGGTTTTATAATAAATGATTATATGATAATTATTTATTAATAATTATTAAATTATATAAGATATAATTTAATGTGAGGCTAATTTTGGAATTCCAAATATTGGGTTTTGGAAACCCTTGACTTAATTTTGGTGGTTACACTTTTGAAAGGTAAGTACACCTTTAATTTAGTAACATATTTTTCATTATGGTGATTGATTTTGAGGTTACAAAATTAAACAACAAATTCCTCCTTGGCCGAATTTGGAGAGATGGAAAGGGAAAATATTTTGTTTTGTTTTGGAAACAAATAAACCTAAGTATAAAAAGAAAAATAATTTTTCTTTTTACAATGAGTTCATTCTTGAACCCTAGGCACCTTTCATCTTCTTCTTCATTCTCTCAAAAGTTGAGAAAAACAAAACTAAAGAAAAAGAAAAAAATAATACAATACATAAGTGTGATTTAATTTCTAAATAGTTTAGGGATTAATATTGTGAGTCTTGCCCACACAAGTTTCCGTTGGTAACGAGATATAGTTCGGAAGACTTTGTGGTGTTGAACAAATAATCATCTTCATCTTATTCTTGTATGCACTCGGAAATGAGGCTTTATTTTGCTCACTGCCGCCCCTTTACTTGTGAAACGGAACTCGGTTTGGTTTCGTTTTAATCCAGTTTTTTTGGGGAATATTTTGTGGTGTTTTGGGGCTGTGTTGGGGCTGTTTTCAAGTAAAAATCAGAACCAAAACACAGCTATATCCACGCATTTCAGGGGCTGCTTCTGCAGTGCGTTGGGCGCGAATCGAGTCCAAAATAGTCCAATTTTTGTTCGGCTGTTTGGGACCGTTTGGGGACTGTTCCGAGGCTGTTTCGGGGCTAGAATTTTTTCTATAACTGAATCAAAATTTTAGTGGTGGTGGCAGTAACATTCGGTAGTTCAAAGGGAAGGGAAGAAAATTTTTTCAAGTTCGATCCGTGTGCCTAAACCATTTCCGTTGCGCAAGGAAAGCCTTTCCGACAATTGGCATCAAGAGCAAGGTTGAAAAGTGTTCTTAACCCTTCACTTTTTCATTTAAAGTTACTATTTTTAATATATTTATATGAGTTAGAAATATTGATATGCATGTTTAGATGAGTAGGCACAAAATAATATTCATGTGATGAATGGTTATTGTTTTTCATGTGATGAAAGGATTTTGCATTGCTCATAAATTTTTCCGGCTCTTATTTTATTGTTGGTTTTGATTTTGGGAAGTAAGGCCATAAGGCCAATTTTTGCAATTGTTGTAATTTTAACTTTCCAATGTAAACATTTCAATTGTTGTAATTTGGAGCACCGAAGTCGCAAAAGGAGCCAACACCACCTTGGAGCGTCATTTGAAGACCAATGGATGTCTTGGGTATTTTTGTACTAATTAGATTAGTATAGGAAAAATAAGAGCCCGGTCAATGCAAAATATTTTTTTTATGTTATATGTATGTTTAATTCGAATTGTTTGAATAACAACATGTCATATAGCTTAGGGTGCCTATTCTTGCATTTCACATGCCATAACATGTTTTATATGCATTATCATTATAGACATGAAATATGATTTTATGTGATTTAAAATATTTAAATTAGAATTGATCGGTGGTAAACACACACGTTACGCAAGCGCACACATCCCTCAAGTAGTATAAAATATATCGATCCCACGAGGACTTAATACCTAATCTATCAATTTATGAAGTTAAATATTTACAAGTATCTAATAGATTTATTGTTGGTTGGATGATGATTTTTATCTAAAACAAGTAAATAAAATAGTACGAAAGAAAATTAAAGGTAAAATCAATATTATAAAACTATCTAGGGTTATGAATCCTTCCGATATCCTTTAAAGATAAAGTGATTATCTTATGTTTGTGCAATATATCGGTTTACTAACCTGGAACATGAAATTATGCAAAAACCTCTGTCGATAGTCAGATGTAAACACCCAAAGTAATTCGTTTAATCATATATCTATGTTAACCAAATTACCTGAATTCATTAAGATTAAGTTCCAATTGTGGCTACCCCTGCCCGATACGTATATGTCTATCTTGGAAGGAAATCTACCTAAGAGTCTTTTACCCCAAAGGTGAGATCGTGAGCTATTGAGTCTAAGGCTGAAACCTAAAATTCTTTTGTCAAGTTTATTTTAAGTTTACCAAATCAATCTTATTAGTGGCCAGTTAACAAGAAAAATTAAGCTTAAGACTAATAAATAAACCTTTATATTACCAAAATCATAAAATAACCCTTATAAGCCGGTAATATTGGAATTCACCACAACCCCAAATATGATATTTAGTTACAACACATATCTAGGACTATTATAAACTTAATAAAAGAAAATGACATAAAGTAAAACTTGAAATTAAAAAGATAAAATAACAATAAAGAAAATATTGGGGGTTAGAGGATCCACTTTTATTACTTTTAATTTAGAAATCTCACTTATTATAATATATAAACTTGCATGACATTACCAACCGACCATATAGGCGGTATACTGATTAAGTCATATTTTTAGATTAATTCCAACCGACTATAAAGGCGGTATCCCATTAAGTCAGGTTAAAATCAATTTAATTAAGTCCAACCGACCATAAAGGCGGTATCCCATTAAGTCAGATTTTAAAATAGTTTATATATTATAATTAAGGGATATTAATCTAAATATTAGTAATAAAAGCTTTACTTTTCACCCCAACAGAGAGGAGTTACCTCATCATACTGAAAAGTAAAATAAATAAAGATCTATTGCATAAAATAAAAATTAAATACAAGAAAGCTGTAAATAAACAAACAAGATACAATCTTAGTATTCTTAAGGAAATACCCAGAGGAAGGTATGAATTTTCCTTCTGATTTGGGCCTCAATTTATAGGTAAAATTTTACCCTGCGCGTCGTGACGCGCTGTTGATATTTGACATGTGTACACGAGTTTACTGAAATGATGACACGTGACTATCGGTAAAATTATTGGCTTGGCGTCACGATGCGTGAAGTTTTACGCATAACGACACTGACATCATGCTGACGTAAGCAATGACGCGTGTCGGCAAATGAATTATTGTGATGACGTCAAGATGACATGGCGATGATGCAAGTGCTGACGCATGTGATGACATGGTGATGACGCGTGTCGACAGATTAGTAATTGAGGCTGACGTCATGATGACGCGTGTCGGCAGGCTGATTAGGTCAGCGCGTCGCGACGCGAAAATTACATTTTTTCCATTTTTCCCGTTTTTCGCTGTTTTGGCCATGATTTGATTCCAGTCATCCTGAAATCTAATTTATCTACAAAATACACAAAACACATCAAAATATTCACAAAACTCAAGAAACTATACAAAATATTAAGTAAAATGGACGGTAAATATTGATATATTTACCGCTTATCACACCCTCAAACCTAACATTTTGCCAGTCCTCGAGCAAAACAACAAAATAAAATTTAATAAACAACTTCAAAATGAAATTAAATTAAGCCACTTTCGTAGGGATCATGATTGCATTTAGCATATGTAACAAGCCTTTAAACCCCTAGGTGTCCTTAGTGGACGAGTTGTAGTAAGGGCTTACAACAACGATACCCACAAACGTCAAATGCACATAAAAGCAAAAAGGTCAAACAAGTTAGTGACTAAACAAGTGAAACTCTTTTCCAAGTTAATAGTTGTTTTCTTTCTTTCTAAATTACCAAATAAGTAAATTCTCTGATTATTTTTACCATTCTCCATATACACAACCAACAAGGTATTAATCAAATCATTGTGCCCACAATATTCATAAGTGTAGTTGAAAAGAGAGTAATATTTTTTTTCCTAAAATATATCAGAATTCACACCTTTTTTAGCAATGGAAATTATTTATTTATTTATTTATTATTTTTTATAACATCTTTAATCCATGTAGCGAGCTTTGGGCCAATGACTCCTAAACCAGTTGGTTTTAGGGCACTAGGTGTCAAGACACCCATACAGACTTAATTACTCGGATCTCAGATGTCTCTTTTTTATTTTATTTTATTTTATAACATCTTTAATCCATATAGAGAGCTTTGGGCTAGTGACTCCCAAGCCAGTTGGTTTTAGGGCACTAGGTGTTAAGACACCCCTATAGACTTAATTACTCGGATCTCAAATGTTTTTTTTAATTAATATACACAATATTTCTTTATTCCAACGCTTTTTTATATGCTTCCTCCAATTAAACTAGATCACTGAATATTACAAACTTCTCACTTACCACTCATTGTCGTATGTTACCATGCATGTTGATAATTCATATCAACTGAGTATATGAAGATCCAATTTAGTCAGTATTATGGAGAATTCACAAATTAAATAATTCAAAATGAAATAAACACAAATTAACTTGTTACGAAATAGGTTGGGATACGTCTCAGGAGTGGAAATTCCTTACACAACTATCTCCAACACCATTCCATCTGATTAGTCAAGTTAAAAAACATAAAAACACTAAATATATATATTGTTTTTAATTTTTTAATTTTTTTTACTAAAAATCAAATAAAAAACAACACAACGAAAAATAAAAATAAGATTCTAGTCAACTATTCTCCTATCCCAAACCTAATTGAGTGTCCCCAATGTCTAAAAATAAGAAGAAGAGTTTAGAAGATAGTACCTGGTTAGCTAAAATTCTACATCTAAAAAGAAAATTAAAGGTTAAGATCCAGATTTATCCAACCCTTCTTACCATGATCATTATCGGACCAGTTTATCTTGGAAAGGATATGGTCAATTTGTGGTTCAAAGGCTAACAGTTGGTCAATTAAATCATGGGCTGTTCTGATAGTGAATAAGATATCTTTTACAGGTTTTGAAAGGAACCCATTTCTCCGGGCATCATCAAGAAACACACAAAGAAAATCATAAAAGCATCAGCATGATTAATCATTTCAACAAGTCGTTCAGACATACCTAACACAATGCATTCATCTCCGTTTGATGGTCCTATAAGATTTGCCTCCGCAAAAGGTTTTGATATGATTCCCAAAACTTGACTACCTCATTCCTGTACGGCCTTGAAACGTACTTCATTAGTCCAAGATTGCCACCGCCATATACTAGGTGCATATTCCTCTCAGTTATGACTCGACCCAATTCCTATGTTGCTTCAACGAACTCTGGTTTAGAACCAACACTAATACCGCAAAACACATAGATGTTAACAACTAATTTTCATGAAGTTGCCTCCATATTATTTTTTTTATGTTTCTTTCTCAAATATGGCTATCTTCAAGAGTGCAATGAAGAGCTCAATTTATAGATCCTGAAAAAAGGTGAGCAATAATAGCACCAGTACCTGACAAATGACAATTATTAGCTAAAAAGTAAATAAATCGTGGAAGTAAGAAAGTCTGGATCTTGTCGGCGAAAATAAAAGAAAATAACAAAACAAATCACAATTATTAGTTAAAGACAATGAGATAATAATATTACAAGAAGTAACGACTTGAATGATGTTTATGCGTCAGAGACAAGCTTCCCATCCAATTTTCTTATAAATTTGCAAACAGGGCCTTTTAAAGTCAGATTCTCAAGACTTAATTGTTGTCTTTCTTTTCGAAATTGTGCATTTAACATGAAAATTGCGTGATACACATATCTACTGGGATGCGTCTTAAGAGTCAATGATATGTCATCCAAAGACTCCTTACTCATGCCATCCCTAATGAATTTAATTTTATCTTCGCGATTATCAGCCACGATTCCTAAAGAAGGACAATTAGTATTACATGTCATGCGTGCACATTTATAGCAAACACCTAATCTTTTAGCTCTTCTTTTCTTAGCATAGGTGTTTCTTTCTAAACGAGGCAGAAATAAAATAAAAGAGTCAGATGACTCATCTACCAATCAGACTCGTGCTTCAATAATCCAACGAATGTCTTTAGGAATACCTTTGATCATCAGAAGTCTTATCCATTCCATTGAGCTTTGTAGACTTTCATCAGAGAGTTTTGAGGGAGAAAAGGAAATTACTTGTGAAGATTTGCGAGAACGTCTTCCATCCTGTCTGTGACTTTTACCTACAAAAATTAAACACACAAAAATAAAACACACCAAATCTTAATATATACACAAATTGCATGGGTTGCCTCACTGCTAGCGCTAAGTTTAAAGTCATCAGATAGACATGACTGCCTGAATGTTAGGCTGGATCTGTAAGTGTGAAACTTTCTTTTTGTCGCTCAAATGATTCTTCCTAGTAGTGCTTGACACGCTGGCTATTAATTTTGAATGTATCATTGGAGTTGGGATCAAGTGAATCAACGACTCCACATGGTAAAAATTAAGTGATTGTAAATGTACCTGACCACTGTGATTTTAGCTTCGTAGGGAATAGTTTCAACCTTGAATTATATAACAACAGTTGTCTACACACTATTTTTCGATCATGTCATTTCTTGGTCTTTTCATTGTTCAGTCTAGCATTTTCATAAGCCTGTAGGCAAAATTCCTCTAATTCGTTGAGTTGGTGGAGCCTTTTCTCTCCTACTGCTTGTAGATCAAGATTCAACTTCTTCAGTGCCCAATACGATTTGTGTTCAAGCTCTATTGGTAGATGGCATGCTTTCCCAAACACCATTCGATATGGGGACATACCAATGAGTGTCTTGTAAGCTGTCCGCTAGGCCCATAATGCTTCATCCAATTTTGTAGACCAATCCCTCCTTGTTGATCCAATGGTTCTCTCCAATATTCTTTTGATCTCTCTATTTGAAACTTCAACTTTTCCATTTGACTGCAGATGGTAAGTAGTGACAACTTTCTGAGTAACTCTGTATTTGGATAGGAGTGCATCGAAATATCTGTTGCAGAAGTGTGTGCTACCATCACTGATAATTGCCCAATGTGTTCGGAAGCGAGTGAAAATATTATTTTTAAGGAATTTTATCACCACTTTTGAATCATTTGATGGTAGTGTTGTTGCTTCAACCCATTTGGAGACGTAGTCTACTGCAACCAGAATGTACAGGTTTCCAAATGATGGAACAAAGGGTCCCATAAAATCAATCCCCCATACATCAAATATCTCAACTTCGAGAATATTTTGAAGAGGTCCTTCATTTATCCTCGAAATATTTCTCATTCTCTGGCACCTATCACATTGAAGAACAAATAAGTAAACATCTTTAAATAAAGTGGGCCAGAACAAACCTAATTGTAGGACTTTGGCTGCAGTTTTATCTATGCTGAAGTGTCCGCTGTATGGTGATGAATGACAATTCTGCAAGACACTATTGACTTATTTATGTGGAACAAAAGTCTCAATGATTGATTAGCACAATATTTGAATAGATACGGCTCATCCCAGACATAATGCTTGACTTCATTGAAGAACTTCTTTTGTTGCTGATGTGTCTATTCCAACGATCATTTTCCCGATACTATGTAGTTTAAATAGTCAGTATACAAAGGGACTTCATGTTGTTTGATGGCAAAACAACTGTTCATCTGGAAAAGTTTCTTTTATTGTCAAATCATTGCCAGTTGTTTCTCCATTCTCGAGCATGGATAAATGATCTGCCATTTGGTTTTCTATCTCTTTCCTATCTCGGAACTGCACGTCAAATTCTTACAACAGAAGCACCCAATGGATCAATCTAGGTTTGGCATCTTTCTTCGCGTTCAGATATTTGATTGCTGAATGATCTTTGTATACCACCACCTTGGGACCCAGCAGATAGGAGCAGAATTTATCAAAAGCAAACACAACTGCGAGCAACTTATTTTCAGTTGTTGTGTAGTTGAGTTGGGCTTCATTCAAAGTTCTGCTGGAGTAGTAAATGATGTGGAAAATTTTTACTTTGCGTTGTCCCAAAACTGCACCTACAGTAAAATCACTAGCATCACACATCACCTCAAATGGAAGCGTCCAGTCTGGTGCTAATTTGATGGGGGCAGGGACCAGCTTCTGTTTTAAGATCTCAAAAGATTGGTGGCATTCTTTGGTGAAGTTGAAAGACACGTCCTTCTCCAGCAGATTGCATAGAGGTTTAGCATCTTGGAGAAGTATTTGATAAATCTCCTGTAAAAGCCTGCATGTCCGAGAAAACTCCGAATCCCTTTGACGAATGATGGTGGATGTAGTTTTTCTATTGTCTCGATCTTTGCTTTGTCTACCTCGATCCCATTTTTTGAGATCCGATGTCATAGGACAATGCCTTCCTGCACCATGAAGTGGCATTTCTCCCAGTTGAGTACCAGGTTGGTATCTTCGCATCTTTGTAACATTTTTTCCAGATTTTGCAAGTAGTGGTCGAAAGAGTCTCCAAACACTGAAAAATCATCCATGAAAACTTTCATACTCTGTTCCAGCATGTCTGAGAAGATGGCCATCATGCAACGTTGAAATGTGGCAGGTGCATTGTAGAGTCCAAATAGCATCCCGCGGAAAGCATAAGTACCATATGGGCATGTAAAAGTTGTTTTTTCCTGATCTCTGGGCGATGGCAATCTGATTGTACCCCGAGTATCCATTCAGAATACAATAGAATTCATGTCCCGCCAGTCTATCTAGCATCTGGTGAATGAATGGTAGCGGGAAATGATCCTTCATTGTTACTTTGTTCAGCTTCCTATAGTCCATGCATTCTCTCCATCTAGTCACCGTTCTTATTGGAGTCAGCTCGTTCTTTTCATTGGTGACTATAATCATTCCTCCATTCTTTGGTACGTATTACATAGGACTCACCCAAGTGCTGTCAGAGATGGGGAAAATGATGCTTGCATCCAACTATTTGATAACTTCTTTCTTCCTCCTTCATGATTGGATGTAGTCTCCGTTGATGCTTCACTATGGCTTTGTACTCGTCGTTCTTTAGAATTTTGTGCATGCAAAATGATGGACTAATGCCTTGAATGTCTGCTATAGTCCAGCCAATGGCTTTCTTGTCCTCACATAACACTCTTAGTTAGACCCGGCCGGCGGTTCAGAACCGAACCGAATATGCCGGTTTCCTGTTCTACAAGCGTGGAACCGGAACCAAACCGATTAATTCCGGTTCGATTCCGGTTCCACACTGAAGCAAAACCGGAACCGACCGGTTCGGTTCCTGTTCCGGTTCGGTTCGAACCTTTTTTTTTTTAAAAATTTCGAAAAAAAATTAAAATAAATGAGATTAATTTAATAAATAAATAAAATTATTACATTGAAGAGCTTGAGATTAAATTTTTAAAAATTTAAGTTGCCTACGTATCCTCCAAGGGTGAGAGGAATCAAAACTCACGTAGTTCTATTACAATTTTAAGATATTTCCCCTTTGTAAATTTACAATTTTATAATTATCAATCATCATTATTAGTTGATCCTTCAGCTCCGGTTCCGCTTGCACTTGTTGTTGCAGATGCATTATCGAACAAATCTTCAAAATCATCGAGGGCATCTTCTTGTTGTCTCAGATTAGCTCGAGGCCAATCATCCACACAAGCTGTTGCTTCTAGAGTGCTTGGATGTAATGAAGATCTTCTAGCTTCCAATATATTGCCTCCCAAGCTGAAGGCTTGCTTAACACAATGGTGGAAATACGTGATGCCAATATCTCTTTAGGAATAATTGATAAAACATGATATATATTTTGATGTTGGTTCCACCAGTCAAGGATTTTAAAATTTTACTAACTAAACTTTCAGTAGGAAACTCGAAATTTGTAGATAAATAATTATCTAATTCGGGGTATTAGTTGTCGTATCCCTAGCTTTTTTATTTCGTTGCAATAACCAACGATCCCCTGCGCTAAGTCTTCATTTGAATTACCGGTTCGCTACTACTAGATTCACCTAATGTTCCTAAGTTATATCTTACAATATAATCATTAAATAACTCAATTAAATCATTTCTTAATTTCGTCATTAATCTTGTAATATCAATTTCATCTAATATTCCTAAATAACCATAGTAAGCTTGTAAAGCACCATTCAAACCTTCTAATTTAAATCTAGGATAAAAACAGCACCATAAGATAAAGTAAAGGAATTTCTCTAAAATAATTCAACCATTTTACCTTCATAACAGTAATGGCTTCTAACAAAACAATATCATTAGGATCGCTACTTTCAGCATGTTCATCGAGAGCACCAACAATATACAAACTTTCAAGAAGAAATAAATGTGCTGTTAGATAATAAACACCGCTAAAAATTAAAGTAGCTTCATTAAAAACTTTTAAAATATCTAAAATATTTTCACAAATATCCCATTGACTAGGATAAAGTGTGACATTTTGAACATGTTGAGAAAAAAAACTACATAATGCATCTTTGTATTGAAATGCTTGACATAAAAGAAAATAAGTTGAATTCCAACGTGTTGGAACATCTCTTGAAAATTAATCGTTTAATACCATTATTTACAAAACTTCGTCCATTCTCTCCTAACTTGAGAATATGACCAAATACAATTAAGTGCCATTTTAATGGATCAAGGAAATGTGATAATAATTTTAGACCGTCTTGAACACATAAGTTAAAGACATGACATGTACAACGAATATGAAAAAATCAACCCCCTAAATTTGGTTGACATAAGGATTTTAAATCATTGATGGATGCAGAGTATTTGCAGATGTATTATCAAATCCAATTGTTAAAATTCTATCTACTAAACCATATTCAAAAAAAATTACCTTCATCATTCTATAAATATTTTGGGCAGTATTGTTGGTCATCAAAAACTCTAAATGCCAAAAGTCATTTTTTTTGTGGACAATATGACCCATAGCGTCACTATTTGTACAGATCAAACGGTGTTGTTGTACAAATTAAACTATGTGAAAAGGAAATTGCACTCTTATCATTTGTGATTAGATCACCTAGATGTATAAATGATAGGAGGTCCTTATGATTTGTCCTCGATTAGATGAGAATAATATGATACAGTATCAGTCAATAAAGGATAAATCATAAATATCCCTAGTCGGAGTAGTATTATCGAGATTGGACATTGATAAATACGTAAAAGACTAGTATTACACTTGTGCGCGTTGTGAGGGCACAACGGCATAGTTCTCATATATTGGGTATAGGATACTCATGCAAGTGTAATAGGAGGTTGTGTTTTACCGATAGTACGGGAAACAGCTTCGCTCTGGAGAGACCCCCTCAGAATTCCATTGGTAGTATGACTATGTGTCTATGAAGTCCGAAATCAGGGTAGGTGTATTGTATTTGATCTTGACTAAGACTTGCACCGCTAATACTTGTGACAATCAATATACTTTGGTTGTGGTCGTCCATGGCTTTAATAGGTTCTGTGTACGCCTATTCTGGGTATATTGAGAATCCTAGTGTGTTGGGTGTGATGTCAAGACGGAAGTATCACTTCAGTCATATGAGATGATGGTCACGTAGGATACGGTACTAGTACTCTTAAGTACTGCAGTCATCGGGATAAAATGACAAGGTCATGTTTATCCGATTATAGAGACTAGTTACCAGACATCTGACATGTGCTTTGTACGGGGCAGACA
Source organism: Zanthoxylum bungeanum (assembly GCA_019454045.1). Lineage (NCBI taxonomy): Eukaryota > Viridiplantae > Streptophyta > Magnoliopsida > Sapindales > Rutaceae > Zanthoxylum > Zanthoxylum bungeanum. Next base: position 101,797 of record SKCR01029390.1, on the reverse strand, counting down.
CAATTCCAGCCCCAGGCCTAGCACGTGATCCTGATACTGGATCTACATACACAATACTACGTATACTACGCCTGATATAGATCCTTTATTCCTGTAAGGATATTTTTTGAGAATTGAGTAGGCATGGTGCTTTGCTAGAAGCCAACCTTGTCTTGTAAATCGGTAAAACATAGTACTTGGTACTTACGTGTTGGGATAGTCCGACGACCGAATTACTACAACATATCCGGGGATCTCATGGGTCGCTTCCCGAAGATTCACCGATGACGTATGACTCGCACTCTAAATTAATCTGGGATTAATTAGAAGAAAGATAAAATTAATCTGGGATTAATTACAGAGATATTTTATCTGGGATAAAATATCATTTAAAGAGAGAGAACGATTAATTTGGAATTAATCGATTAATTAATATATTCGATATATTAAACGAAATTGGATTTCGACACGGAATTAAAATTAGATTTTAATTCGGCGAACGAATTAATTAGAAATTAATTCGTTAGCGACATTAATAGTAATTAAGCTAGGCATGGTTATTTAATTAAATAGATTTAATTACGTCGCAATGGAAAATTCGTTAATTGGAATTAGCGAACCCGAGCCCGAAATTATTTGCGAGCGCATTCGCATTTCGAATTTGAGTGCGTCACGCAAGTTAAGTCAAGCGTCAAATCGCTAGTCGCATCTAGCGTCACATCATTCGTCAATCAAGTGATGGATGTCGTTTACTTTGAGTGATTGAAGCAAGTCACTATTCATAAGTGATGTGAATTGATGGAGATTGATTGGTTTTAAATGTTTGACTTTTTGAAAGCCAAATTCATGGTAAATGAATTTGAAATTCAAATTAGTGTATTAGATACACTTTAGCCATCGACCAAACTCATATCTCTCTCACTTCTTCTCCTTTCTCTCCACACGCCCAAGGGGCTGAAAAACCTTCTGGTTTTCTATCAAAAATCGAGAGCCATAGGGAAGCAAGAGTCACGATTTTATGGTAAAATCGGGAGTGCTAGCACACTACGATGGATAACATGCTTGTGTGAATACATGGTTGCGATGCATGAATAATGTATATCAGATGGATATTAGATGGGTGGGATAATTTTAGAAATTATTGTAATAAGTTTGATTTATTAATTGGACCTGCGTGTCCAGCCTTATTGTAGGACACAGAAATGGACGACACTGTTCCTGGCTCGCGGCCCGGTTGGGAGTACGGAGTAGCCCGCGGGGGACTAAACCGGAGAATAAAATGGAGTCGCCACCCGGTGTGAACCGGGAAAATAATTTAAGGTCGTACTCACCCCTCGTAAGGGAAGACCTCAAACTGTTGGGTTCGGAATGGTCCCTTACTTATGGCACTTGTAATGAACGGATTTGTGCAATAATTTAACTAAGTCTACACAACATACATGTCCAAGAATAACCTAAATCTAGTTCGCATTCATAAAAATAAATCCTATGTCTAAGTCATCATGCTTTAAAAGTAAGTCGGAATAACGACAAATGTACAATATCACACAATGAGCATACTGAATTATCAAACACGAAAACTAATAACAACCTAGGCATAAACATAGATTAAACTCCTATTGCGAAAGAAAATAACTATAACATACATAAGGAAATAACGTACCAACGACCTAATCATGCTTTAAAATAAATAACATACTAAACTAATTCATGCTTAAGAAATAAATAACTTACTAACAACCTAATCATGCTCGAATACAAGGTTGGTTGAAACGAAATACGTGTGTCTCTCAAGTGGTACGTGGCATTGTATCCCGAGTACAAACCGCAATACCGTCCATTCGGAATCGGCTATGGAATTTACGTCCGGGTTTCCATCCGATATACCGCAAGAGAAAACACATATTTCATTCATCCGGAATTCACATCATGCAATCTCATGAATATTATAAATTAACACATGCGGAATAAACATGTGGCCAAGGAATTTGGCCGTTCTTAATGTAGGACATCGCAGACCCGGTTGGACGTATTCCACGTCAACCGAGCATGCCGTGTCCGGGACAACAAAATAAAATATAACAAAGGGTGCCCTCAGGTCTTACCTTTTAAGTCACTTTTTGGGAGTGCATTTCACGGTGCCGGAAGGGTTATCATTCCGCTGTTTTTCACAAGTCCGCTGTTTCTACTATTTTCACTGTTTTCGCCAGTTCGCTGTTTCCAATGTTTTCACTCGCTGCTTTCTCTGTTTTTTGTTCTGCAGTTTTAAGGCTATCTCTCGGGATTTATTCTTGGTACTAACGGCTACTGTTTTGGGATCGGTTCTGGGGTAATTTGAGGGCTGTTTCGGTTTGCTGTATGAAGGGGGTTGTTGTATTTGTGAGGTTAATGGAGGTCAGTTTGTGCGTGAGGCAGTGGGCGTGAAGGCAGTGCTTTGTGCGTGCAGTGAGGGGACTTGGCGTGAGGCAGTGGATTAAAGGCAGTGGCTGGGTAGTTTACGTGCATGAGTGGTCTGTTACGTGTGTGGAAGGCTTGTGGCGTTGAAGGCAGACTGTTGGTGCATGGAACAAGGGTTACGTGGAGTTGAGGCTGTTGGATAATATGACCCATAGCGTCACTATTTGCACAAATCATTGTGTTGTTGTAGCAAATTAACTATGTGACAAGGAAATTGCACTCTCATCATTTGTGATTAGATCACCATATATGTATAAATGAAGAGAGGTCCATATGATTAGTTCCTGGATTGAGATGATATGAGACAGTATCAGTCAGCGAAGGATTAATCATTAAATATCCCTAGACGGAGTATTATCGAGACAGGACATCGATAATGCGGAATAGGCTAGTATTGCACTTGTGCGCGTTGTGAGGGCACAACGGCATAGTTCTCATATATTTAAGTATTGGATACTTATGCAAGTGCGATAGGAGGTTGTGTTTCACCGATGGTACGGGAAACAGCTTCGCTCTGGATAGACCCCTCGAATCCCATTGGTATTATGACTATGTGTCTATGGAGGCCGAAATCAAGGTAGGTGTGTATAGTCTTAACCTGAGACTTGCATCGCTAATACTTGCGATAATCGGTAGACTTTGGTCTTGGTGTTACAGGGCTTAACCGGCTCTGCGTACACCGCTTCTGGGTTTATCAGAGAGTCGTAGTGTATTGGGTGTGATGTCGAGACGGAAGTATCACTTCAGTTATAGTGGAGATGATGTCACGCAGGATACGGTATTAGTGCTCTTAAGTGCTGGCCGGTATATCCGATTATAGTGGAGATGATGTCACAAGGTCATGTATATCCGATTATAGAGACTAGTTACCAGACATCCGACATGTGCTTCGGACTGGGCAGACACTTATCCAGCCCCAGCCCTAGCACGTGACTATCCGATACAGGGCCGATATACACAATACTACGGTATATACTACGCTTGATACAGATCTATATTTCCTGTAAGAATATTTCTGGAGAATTGGGTAGGCATGGCGCTTTGCTAGAAGCCAACCTTGTCTTGTAAATCGGTATAAACGTAGTACGAGGTACTTACGTGTTCAGATACTCCGACGACCGTATTTACTACTGCCACATATCCGGAGATCTCATGGGTCGCTTCCTGAAGATTCACCGATGATGTATAACTCGCACTTTGATTAATCTGGGATTAATTAGTAAGAGAGAAGATTAATTTCTAGAGAGAGAAAATTAATCTGGGATTAATTGCGAAGATATTTTATCTGGGATAAAATATTAATTAAAGAGAGAGAACGATTAATTTGGAATTAATCGATAAAATAATATATTTGATATATTATTAGAAATTGGATTTCGACGCGAAATTAAAATTAGATTTTAATTCGGGCGAACGAATTAATTTAGAATTAATTCGTTAGCGACGTGAATGGTGATTTCGCTAGGCGTAATCATTTAATTACGACGCGACGAAAATTCGTTAATTTGGAATTAGCGAACCCGAGCCGGAGAGTGGTTGCGAGCGCATTCGTATTTCGAATTCGAGTGCGGCACGCAAGTCACATCAAGCGCGTCAAATCGCTAGTCGCATCAATTGTCAAATCACTTGTCACTTTGAGTGATGTGACATGACATTTGTCACTTTAATAAAGTGACTTGATGTGATAGGTAAAAGTGATGGGTAAAAGAAAACATTATTGATGTTTTACTTTTTGACTTTTGCTTTTTGAAAAGTAAAAGAATTGTTTTAATAGAAATAAAAAGTGGTAAAAGGTATTATTATTATTAATTTTGGAAATTAAAATATAAAAACCTAATTACACTTTTTCTTTCTCTCTCTCCTCCTTTTACGTTTTTTCTCTCCATCTCTTTTCCCTCTCTTTCTCTCTTCTTCCTCTCCTTCACGGTTTGGAACCTTTCATCTTCTCAAACTTTCTGGTTTGCCGAATTTAAAGGGAAGCAAGGAAGATGAAGAGTGCTAGCACACCATGAGTGATACATAGGTGATAGGGAAACAAATTTGTGAGCTTGGAATCCATTTTTGGAGCTTGAAGCTTGGAGCTTCAATGGTGTCTCCCATGGCCGATTCTTGGAGGAGGAAGCAGCCCCACGCCGTGCAGCACACCACCATGCGCAGCCCACTGCCGAGCTCCCAAGGGCAGTGCGTTTTTGTTCTTCATTTCATCAAAACCCATCAATGTGAGTATGAATTCCGCCTTACTCCTTTGTGTATTCAACTCGTTTTTATGCATGTTTGTGATCTTTGGGACTTGATTGAACTCAACAATGGTATCTTGAGCTATTGGTTGCATAAAACGAATTAGGGTTCTTGAGCTAAATTTGGGGCTTTTTGATTTAAGCATGATTTTGACAAATTGTTTGTTTAAGAATGCTTGTATATGATTAATTAGAGTTATATGTAATCAATTTGAAGAAAAATTGATTGGATTGATTTTCCCCAATTTGCTTATATTGGCCAAAACTTTAATTTGGGTAAACTCAATTTGAGCATCAAATGATTAAATTGTTTAGTATAGTATGCTTGAATGAGGTTGAATTGATGTTGTGCATAATCAATTTCATGAAATTTGGTTGGATCCATTTTTCCCCAAATTTTGGGCATGACAATTTGGGTAAACTTGATTTTGAGCATGTTTAATGAAATTGGATGATTTAGAATGCTTAAATGTTGTTTAATTGATGATTGATTAGATCAATTTGATGAAAAGTGTTTGGAACAATTTTTCCCCAATTTGCTTGTGATGGCCGAATTTGGCAAGCTCCCTAATGTCTTGGTTTTTTGATTTTTTGTTCATTGGATGACTTGCAAATCATTTGGGGATGTTGAATTTATGTTTAATTTGGTTCAATTGGATTGAATTTGATTTGGGCATATTTTCCCCTTTGGCCGAGACACTTGAAGCATGAAATTGGGTTTGATTTTGATTAATTATGTTGGACATGATTAATTGATGTTAAGCATGATTAATTGGACAAATTTGATGTTTTGGAAACTTTGATTTGGGTAATTAATAATGCTATGCACTTTGTTAATTGAATTGTAAAATTGGATTTTGTAATTTAATTAAAATGGGCCTTAAAATTGGATTTGGGCTTTTAAGTTGTTATTGGGTTTATTGGACTTTGTTGTACAAAGTTGGTTTAGGCCAAAATTGGTTGGATCCAATTAGGCCCAAAACCGCTTCCAAAAGGCCCAAATGCAACTAATAAACCTTTAACGTTTAATTGGGCCTAATGGGCCTAAATTAATTTATGGGCTTATGGGGTAACTCCCGGATTGGACTTTGGTTGCGGGTTTGACCCGAGTTGACCAAAAGTTCACGCCTTGAAGAAATTAATTAAAAGCCCATTGGACTTTAATTAAATTAATATTGGATATTAATCGGGCTTTGAGACCCGTAACGATTAATATTGGATATTTTATAAAGTGTAATATTTAATTTGGAATTAAATAATGAATTAGAATTAAATGCGTATTAAATTGGATTTAATTATGTAATTTAATTTAATTCGTAGAAATCGTACTTTGAGTACGTGTTCGCAATACGAGTTTGACTCGAACAAAATCAAATCTTTGTTTGAACATTGGATGATCACTAATTATCAAGATTAATTAATTTGATTGATTGATTGATAACATGCTTGTATGAATACATGGTTGTGATGTTTGAATAATGTATATCGGATGGATATTAGAAGGGTGGGGCAATTTTAGAAATTGTTGTAATAAATTTGATTTATTAATTGGACCTGCGAGTCCAGCCTTATCTCCTATTTCTTTGTATTCTCTTCTCACCTATTCCCCTCAATGTAAATGAGGTTTCTTTAGAAGTGTAGTGTAACGGGTAGAAGAAATATTAGTGCTAGCGGGAGAGAGAAAGTGAGAGATTTGATCTAGGATCAATGTGTAAAATATCCATCCGCATATCATTATTATTTTACATATGCGCTTTATTATGTGTTTAGAATGCATGATTAAGGGTGTATGATGATGAGACCTTAACAAAGATAATAAATTGGTTGCCAATTTGCACGCGAAAACCCTCGTTAAATATCAAGCGTTTATTTTCCTTCCATTGAGTGATTCTTACTCAAGATCCGAGATTGGCAGGGGTTGTTGGCCAAAGTCAAGCCCTTGTCCGTCAAAGATGTGTTTTAATCACGAGGCTTTGTTCCATATCGGTGTCGTGTCCAAGTTGTGGTTTGTTGGCCAAAGTCAAGACCACTTCTTGTCCATTGACATTGATTACGAAGCTTCCATGTCAATGGGTTCGCGCTTGACTGGGATCACTAGGTTTGTTGTGCCAAAGCCAAGGCCTAGTTGATTCAGAGGAAAAAGGTTAGGGTATACATTCGATGTATAGGCATATATAAGATATATGTTTGGGACTTGGATGTCCACCTACTGGATCTAGGAGTTGGATGAGATCCAATTGATCTTAGAGATCTACCTAGTTAATTATCATACAATTTGTTGGCCAAAGTCAAGATTGTGTGATATTTAACGGGATCCTAGCCCACTAGGAAACACGGTTTCCCGAGTACTCGACAGAGGGTTAGAGGCTCGACGAAAAATAGTGGGAGGCAAGAATTGAATTTGCAATACTCGTTCAATTACTCGCCATACGCGCTCATTTAAATTATTTCGTCATTAGATTAAATGTTAGTTGGACTAATATTTAAATTGTTGTTTTAATAAACAGTTGGACTGTATTATACTTGATTATATATAATTGGATTATATTAATCAATATATTTGAATTAATTAATTTCATTTTACAGTTGATTTTATAATTGGATTATAGTAATCAATGTAATTGAGGTTAATTAATTTGGATTATATTTGATTATATAGTTTGACTATTATAATCATTATAATATATAGTACCACTAATCGTTGATTAAATAGTTGGACTATTGTAATCAAGATAAATTGAAAAGTTGGATATTTAAAATATAATCTGGGATTAAAATATTTTAAATGATTTAATTTTCAAATTGGGAATAAATAATAGGTTACTTTATTTGATAAAATAACTTATTATACCTTAAGCCCAAAATTAAGCAAAATAAGTAGAGCATAAAATCTTTGGAAGATTTATGTGATGATGACTTTAATGCTTAATTTAATATACTTGTCATAAATCTAATTTTAGATTTAAGAAGTATTAAAATTGCAATTTATAATTCTTGGAGAATTAATTGACTATTCTAGAGGAGATAAAGTCAAAGTTTGCAATTGGGCATGTAGCACGAGGTGCACATCGTTTCAATATTCTAAAAACCCAAGGCTTGGCCTAAGATTTCTGAAATATTGAAAAGGATAATTGACATATCCCAAAGTGACTACCATTTGGATATGGCAGACACGAAGGAATTAAAGAAAGGGCAAGGCTTACTTTAAAATGTTTGTCTTAGTTATGTTCACATCTAGTATTGAAATTAGATTTTAAATACTTAGTGTGGTACATAAAATATATGTATTGATGTTCAGAATCTGCTTTGAGCATGATACTGACTTCAAGCCGAGATTTCTCTGCGAATCGGAAACGGGACGAAAGTCGCTGTTCGACCGTAGATACCTAAGTTTAGGAACTACCCTTCGAGTATGTACTTGAATTAGGAACTGTTATAATGTAACTAGTTTGACTAGAGACATTATCTCTATATCAGTGTTTAATCCATTGTGGATAAACCTTTATATTCTAGAACACTTAGTGTTTCATTATATAAAGATGATACTGAGATAAATACATTATATGTAAATAACAGAATTTATATTTTGAATATAAATAAAATCTCAAACATATAAAATGACAAATAAATAGCTCAAATTGATTTGATCAATAGAGACTTATTTGTGGCATTATTGTCTAGGACATAATTTAACAAGACTCGTATATCCACAATTTTGAAGAGTGGGTACTAGGACTGATTTGACTATTCTAAAGTCTACGAATCTAGTTTGTTAGGTAAAGTACCTGAAACACTGTTTACTTGGTAATAGTGTAAGTGCCACCGATCTGTTAGCCCTATTCATGGTGAAGTTAGTGGGCCCATATATAGCTAGGCTAAATGTGAACATGAATATTTCGTGACCTTAACGGATGTGGCATCACGTTATGGTTATGTGTTTCTTTTGAAGAACACAAATCAGAAACTTTTAGAGTTTCGACACGAAATAGACAAACAGATCGGCTATAGTATTATACCGTCACGATAAGACCGTAATGGAAAATACTTAAGCAATAAGTTTCTTATATACTTGAAAGAGTATAGTATTCTTTCAAATGAGGACTCCTCCCGGAACACGTCAAAGTGACGGTGTGTCCGAACGGATTAACCGAATCATGTTAGACATGATAAGGCTAATCATGAGTCGCTCTGAGCTACCATTTCCTTCAACGGATAAGTTTTAACAGTGCAATAACTTATTTAGTATAAGATTCCATAATAATCTGTTTGACAGATTACATATTAGATATGAACGGGAAAGAAACCGGGTTTCTCATTCCTGACTATTTGGGATGCTAGGCATATGTTTGGGTGATACCAAACTAGGACCCAAATTGGATAAGTGCCAATATAGGTTATCCTAAGAGAAACCATAAGTATAGTACTTATAAATCTCACATGAGAACAATGTGATTGTTGCTCACCATGCGGTTTTTCCTGAGAGGAATACCGATATGCAGTGGTCAGTGGGAGGATAGTGATACTCGATGAAAATTGGAGTAATACTGTTCAAGGCACGAAGTCCTAAATGGAACACAAATAGTTCATCTATGATGAATCTATACCATTAATCTTCGAGTACACAAGAACCGCGTAGATCAGATAGAGTCAGAAAAACAACCTGGGGTATGGGTTTCTGATCTCACCTCATAAAGATGTTAATCTTTTAAGGTACACCAACTGATTACGTATGAGGTAGTGATACAAGGTATCGACTCCCTATTATGACAAAGTGTCATGAGTCCAAAATGGATTCCATGTATATCAACAAGTTTGGATACTAGTTGATGTACCATAAGGCATTGTGCCTATTGGTACTTTATAAGTCTTCAAGGAAGACATACATGGAAGGCAACATACCAACGTACTAAGCTAGGCTTGTAAAGAAAAGGTAGAGTTATCAACATTGTCTTGATTCCGACGAAACCTTTTACATGTTGTCATTGTAAATCCATTTGGATAATGCTTGCTAAAGCTGTATATTTCATTTATGAAATATGACAGCTTAACGGAAAATCACTTTCCTGAAAAGGAAACCTTTCGGAGGATGTTTGTAACATCCTGTCGGTTTTATCGTACCATAACAAGCGAACAAGGTTTGCAGGTTATTCGATCCATGTTTGGATTGAAGCAAGCATAGGTTCTAGGAATTGTCGTTTTGATGTAATCATAATGGAGTATGATTTAATTCAAAACGAAATGATTCTTGTGTATATAAAAGGGTTAGTGGGAGTGCACTGACATGAATGTCCTGTAAAATAATGATAATATGTCATTTCTTGGAAATGAAATTCCCATAAAGCAATCGGTGAAAGCTTGGCTTTCATAAGAAATTCTCCGTAGAATTCTGGGGAGTAACAACCTTTATTCAAGGAATAAAGATCTACTGGGATAGATTTGGAGTTGTTAACACTCTCTGGGAAATTGTACATTTAAAATGTACTTGTATTGGTGTCTCATACGCTTCGAGCATATGGAGTCACAATCGGATCAATCCAAGTGATAGTCACTGGATTGAAGATTAAGAACATCTGTTAGTATCTGAGAGAACTAAAGATGTTGTCTTAAACTATGGAGTAGGAGAACTTGAAGTGACTAGGATCACTGCTGCAAGTTTCCAAACCGGTAAATACTGCGGTACTATAAAGTTTGAATAACGGGACAGTAAGCTGGAAATATTCCGAGCAAGATAAATGTTGCCGAATTAACAACAAATACGGATTATTGCTGCAGCTGGGGCAGCAATAGAAGCCATTTGGATCGATAATAAATCTAATTATATTAGATATAGTTCTTTTAGCAGCTGAGCTAGGCGTCAGCACAGGCTAAGGAATTAAAGGTCTCATCGACGATCCAGATATATACTTCTATATCATCTGATTCGTTCGGATCATACATCGTGGCGATGTGATGATCGTATAAATCGCGTCAGAAGATAATTACGTAAATCCGCTTACGAAAATCTTTTCTCAGCAATTTGAGCGAACCGTACATAGTTCGGGTGTGGGACACTCGAGTGACTGGCTATGTGCCAAGTGGGAGATTGTTGGATAATATGACCCATAGCGTCACTATTTGCACAAATCATTGTGTTGTTGTAGCAAATTAACTATGTGACAAGGAAATTGCACTCTCATCATTTGTGATTAGATCACCATATATGTATAAATGAAGAGAGGTCCATATGATTAGTTCCTGGATTGAGATGATATGAGACAGTATCAGTCAGCGAAGGATTAATCATTAAATATCCCTAGCCGGAGTATTATCGAGACAGGACATCGATAATGCGGAATAGGCTAGTATTGCACTTGTGCGCGTTGTGAGGGCACAACGGCATAGTTCTCATATATTTAAGTATTGGATACTTATGCAAGTGCGATAGGAGGTTGTGTTTCACCGATGGTACGGGAAACAGCTTCGCTCTGGATAGACCCCTCGGAATCCCATTGGTATTATGACTATGTGTCTATGGGAGGCCGAAATCAAGGTAGGTGTGTATAGTCTTAACCTGAGACTTGCATCGCTAATACTTGCGATAATGTAGACTTTGGTCTTGGTGTTACAGGGCTTTAACCGGCTCTGCGTACACCGCTTCTGGGTTTATCAGAGAGTCGTAGTGTATTGGGTGTGATGTCGAGACGGAAGTATCACTTCAGTTATAGTGGAGATGATGTCACGCAGGATACGGTATTAGTGCTCTTAAGTGCTGGCCGGCCATCGAGATATTATGACAAGGTCATGTATATCCGATTATAGAGACTAGTTACCAGACATCCGACATGTGCTTCGGACGGGGCAGACACTTATCCAGCCCCAGCCCTAGCACGTGACTATCCGATACTGGGCCGATATACACAATACTACGGTATACTACGCTTGATACAGATCTATATATTCCTGTAAGAATATTTCTGGAGAATTGGGTAGGCATGGCGCTTTGCTAGAAGCCAACCTTGTCTTGTAAATCGGTATAAACGTAGTACGAGGTACTTACGTGTTCGGATACTCCGACGACCGTATTTACTGCCAACATATCCGGAGATCTCATGGGTCGCTTCCTGAAGATTCACCGATTATGTATAACTCGCACTTTGATTAATCTGGGATTAATTAGTAAAGAGAGAAGATTAATTTCTAGAGAGAGAAAATTAATCTGGGATTAATTGCGGAGATATTTTATCTGGGATAAAATATTAATTAAAGAGAGAGAACGATTAATTTGGAATTAATCGATAAAATAATATATTTGATATATTATTAGAAATTGGATTTCGACGCGAAATTAAAATTAGATTTTAATTCGGGCGAACGAATTAATTTAGAATTAATTCGTTAGCGACGTGAATGTGATTTCGCTAGGCGTAATCATTTAATTACGATGCGACGGAAAATTTGTTAATTTGGAATTAGCGAACCCGAGCCGGAGAGTGGTTGCGAGCGCATTCGTATTTCGAATTCGAGTGCGGCACGCAAGTCACATCAAGCGTCAAATCGCTAGTCGCATCAATTGTCAAATCACTTGTCACTTTGAGTGATGTGACATGACATGTTGTCACTTTAATAAAGTGACTTGATGTGATAGGTAAAAGTGATGGGTAAAAGAGAAAACATTGATTGATGTTTTACTTTTTGACTTTTGCTTTTTGAAAAGTAAAAGGAATTGTTTTAATAGAAATAAAAAGTGGTAAAAGGTATTATTATTATTAATTTTGGAAATTAAAATATAAAAACCTAATTACACTTTTTCTTTCTCTCTCTCTCCTTTTACGTTTTTTCTCTCCATCTCTTTTCCCTCTCTTTCTTCTTCTTCCTCTCCTTCACGGTTTGGAACCGTTTCATCTTCTCAAACTTTCTGGTTTGCCGAATTAAAGGGAAGCAAAGAAGATGAAGAGTGCTAGCACCCCATGAGTGATACATAGGTGATAGGGAAACGAATTTGTGAGCTTGGAATCCATTTTTGGATCTTGAAGCTTGGAGCTTCAATGGTGTCTCCCATGGCCGATTCTTGGAGGAGGAAGCAGCCCCACGCCGTGCAGCACACCACCATGCGCAGCCCATTGCCGAGCTCCCAAGGGCAGTGCGTTTTTGTTCTTCATTTCATCAAAACCCATCAATGTGAGTATGAATTCCGCCTTACTCCTTTGTGTATTCAACTCATTTTTATGCATGTTTGTGATCCTTGGGACTTGATTGAAACTCAACAGAGGCTAGGCATGAAGAGGCTGTTACGTGAGGGATGAAGGCTATGGCTGATGTGTGGTTCACGTCCAGGGGGCTTGGCAGGGAGTGTTGGACGTTGTAGTGGCGAGGGGTTATGGTGTGAGTGGCTGTTGATTTGTGAGGGGATAATGAACGTGAAGGGTTTTGTGGCTTGTGAGTGCAAGATGTTGAGGGCTATGTGAAGGACTACTTCATGTGGGTTATTTGGCGTGGTGAAGGGACTTGGTATGTGGCTTGGGCTGTTGTAGAGAGATGATGGCATGGTGAATGAGTGAGGTGTGAGTGGTCTGCTTGTGCATGGCAGTTTTGGGTTGGTGAGGAGTGGCTGTGTGTCACGGTTTACCGAGTTTGAAGGTGGCGTGAGGTCTGGTTGAGGGAAGGGCTGTTGATGTCGGTTTGATGATGGTTAAAGGGGCAGTTGTTTTGGCAAGCTTTAGGGACATGAGGTGAGTTGCATGTTGAGGGCATGAGATGGCAAGTCTGTTTTTTAGGTTTAGGGGCTGCGTGAAGGTGGGCTTGTGAGCTGTGTGCGTTGAGTGGCAGTGTATGGACGTGAAGGAGGGCTGCTTCCGTGAGAGGTGTTGAGTGCTAAGGCTGATGGCGTGTTGAGTGCTAGGGTTTCTTCATGTGTTTTACGTGAGTGTGAGCTGAGTGGGGAGAGAGCCGAGTGTTTAGGGTTTTTTGTGTGTGAAGTCCTTTTTTGGGGAGTCAAGATCCCCCTGCGTGAAAGGCCTTAGGGTTTATATTATTTCTTAATGTGAGAGAGAGAGAGAGAGGCCAGGGATCGTATGGGGGAGTTATGGGTTGGCATGGGTGGTTTGCATGGGTAGTTATGGGTATTTCATGGAGGGTGCATGGCTTTTTGTGTTTGGTGATGGAATTTTTTGGTGAAGGAATTATTGGGTAAGATGCATGTGAGGTGCATGGGTTGTTTTTGTTATTTTGTGTTTGATTAAAGGTGATTCACGTGGGAGAGGGTTAGGTTTATTTGGTTGTTTGGCTTTTAGGGTTTGTTTTGTTCTGTTGGATTGGGAGGCATTATGGCAAATTGGTTTGAGTGTTTTATTCTGTGAATGGGGTGTATGGGCGTGAGGGGTGGTTTAGTGAGAGAGAGGCGAGGCCGAGAATTTGTTTAAGATTTAGGCGAGGAATAAATTTAAAACAGAGATCGAACGAGTAAACCTGAAGCTAAACGAGCGAACCAAATCCAACGAGATATCAATTTCTGACACTTCCATTCCGACGTCCGTTTCCCGCGACTTCCACAACTTAAAAGGTAGTGCATCCGAATGAGACTCATCATAGGGACTTATATGCAAAAATACAGTGCCTACAGTCGCCCCCACTTTGATGGGACTTGTGTAATTTGTAACAGTGACAATCCTATCAAAGTTATGCAATGCATTTTCACTTACCTGGCTCGCCAGCTGCCACCTGATTTACCTGCTGCTTCGAGCTGATTTGATGATGTAGTGGACCTCGATCCTGGGACGCAACCCAATAACTGCAACCGACAATGGGGGCCTCGACCCTGGGACGCATCCCAATACCGCTGACAAAATATAGGCCTCGACCTTGGGACGCATCCCGAAAATGATGATGCAGTGGACCTCGATCTTGGGACGCATCCCAATAGCTGTAACCGACAACGGGGGCCTCGACCCTGGGACGCATCCCAATATCGCTGACAAAAGGTGGGCCTCGACCCTGGGACGCATCCCGAAACTGATGATGCAGTGGACCTCGATCCTAGGACGCATCCCAATAGCTGCAACCGACAACGGGGGCCTCGACCCTGGGACGCATCCCAATACCGGTGACAAAATGTGGGTCTCGACCCTGGGACACATCCCGAAAGTGATGATGTTGTGGACCTCGATCTTGGGACGCATCCCAATAGCTGCAACCGACAATGGGGGCCTCGACCCTGAGACGCATCCCAATACCGCTGACAAAATGGGCCTCAACCATGGGGCGCATCCCAAAACTAAATGATGCAGGGGGCCATCGACCCTGGGACGCATCCCAATAACTGCAAACGACAACGGGGGCCTTGACCCTGGGACGGATCCCAATACCGCTGACGAAATGTGGGTCACGACGCTGGGACGCATCCCCAAAACTGCTGATGATGTGGGTCACGACCCTGAGACGCATCCCCAAAACTGTTGATGATGTGGGTCACGATCCTGGGACGCATCCCCAAAACTGCTGATACTGATGCTGATATGATGTGGGCCTCAACCCTGGGACTCATCCCCGAAACTGATATTCATGCTGACGTGGGCCTCGACCCTGGGAGTCATCCCCAAAACTGATACTGATGATTATGTAGGGCTCGACCCTAGGACTCATCCCCAAAACTGATACTGATGCTGATGTAGTCCTCGGCCCAGGGACTCATCCCCTGCAACTGATACTGATGATGACGTAGGCCTCGGCCATGGGACTCATCCCCGCAACTGATACTGATGATGACGTAGGCCTCGGCCCTGTGACTCATCCTCGCAACTGATACTGATGTGATGTAGGCCTCGGCCTTGGGACTCATCCCTGACACTGACGCTGATGCGATGTAGGCCTCGACCCTGTGACTCATCCCCGCAACTGATACTGATGATGATATGGGTCTCAGCCCTGGGACTCACCCCTGCAACTGATACTGATGTTGATGTGGGCCTCAGCCCTAGGACTTACCCTTGTAACTGATACTGATGTGATGTAGGCCTCGGCCCTGGGACTCATCCCCGCAACTAATGTTGATGTGATGTAGGCCTCGGCCCTGGGACGCATCCCCAAACTGCTGATAATGATGTGGGCTTCAACCCTGGGGAGCATCCCCAAACTGCTGATAATGATGTGAGCCTCAACCCTGAGTGTCATACCCGATAAAGCTGATACTGTGTGGAAGTGTCTCCGTACCCAGAGTGCCATACCCGACAAAGCTGATACAGATGTGGATGTGTCTCCATATCCGGAGTGTCGCAGTAATATCTGCATACCTGGAGTGCCGTACCCGGCGTGCTAAACCTCATACCCAAGGCGTCGCAGTAATATCTCCACACCCGGAGTGCCGTACCTGGCGTGCTAAACCTCATTCCCAAGGCGTCGCAGTAATATCTCCATACTCGGAGTGTCGTACCTGGCGTGCTAAACCTCATACCCCAGGTGTCGCAGTAATATCTCCATACCCGGAGTGACGTACCCGGCAAAACTGATCTGATGTCTCCATACCCGGAGTGCCGTACCTGGCAAAATTGTTCTGATGTCTCCATACCCGGAGTGTCGTACCTGGCAAAACTGATCTGATATCTCCATACCCAGAGTACCATACCCGGTAAGACTGATACCGATAAAGATGTGGGCCTCGCCCCCAGAGTGCCATACCCGGCAAAACTGATTCTGATGCTAATATGGGCCTCGCCCCCATAATGCCATACCCGTCAGGTTTGATATTGATGTTGATGTTTCATTTCAACATATTGTATTGCCTCTTCTCGAGATAATCCTGATAGTTTAGACGTATTTTCGTCCTCAACGAATGCTTCGTGTCAAAACCATAGAACCTTCAAAGTACTCGACACACTCAACTCCGATCGTCTGAATAGGTGATCTGAACTAGACTCCTAGTGTGTGTGTGCCAGGGCTCTTTCACAGCTTATTCCTTAAGTAAGCCAACTCGATGATTTCGTTTTGGAGAATCGGATCGGTGAGTCTAACCAACCTAGATGTCTTAATCACATTCTGTGATTACTCCGTCATACTCAACATGATATGGTCTTCTTCATTTGTTCTTCTTTAAAACCTGCGAACACAAAACAACATAATAAAAACGTGTGCATGTAATGTATACGTATACATGTGTGGAGATACTCCATGTTCTTGATGGGTGAGACCCTCATTGTGCTCCTTGGCACCATGTGTTTCCTCCTGCTAGTTTTTCCCTTCTGTTTAAAACCTGCAAACATAGGACAAACATAAGAATTGCAAGTACGTTACGTGTATGCATGCATGGATTGTTAACATGCCAAGGATCTAATAAGCATGAAAAGGTGTTCATAAATTCAAAATAAGTTACGGAATATACTTACAATGAACAGATTTGAGCTTTAAAATTTTGAGAAGAGATCTACAAGATCCAAGCTTTAAGTGATGATTCCAACTCTTGAAGTAGTTTCCCTATCACCTTAGTTGATTTCTCCAAGTGCTAGCTTTGTTGATTTTGCCACAAAATCAAAGAGAATGGAGAAGGCCATTCACGCCCATATGCCTTTTGTATTAGGGTTTTTCATTTTCCAAAAGATGTGTTACACAAGTGTGAAGAAAGAGGGATTGGGTTTTGTTTAAGGGTTTTTACCCTTTTCACCAAAACCATGTAGTTGGGGTAATTTGGTTTCACCTAAACCAAGTGGTTGGAAAGTAAGTGGTTTTGGCATAAATGCCAACCACTTTCCAACCACCACTTCACATGTGTGACATGTGTGAAGTGGGCCCCACCATTTTGAATTCAAAACTCAAAATGTCTCTACGAACATTTGCCGCGGCGCGGTTCCGTTTAATCCGATTAAACGAACTTTCGTCGCTAAATAATTAAATCTAATTTAATTCAATGACGATGCCTCGTAAATATATTACGAACGTCGTTTATGAATTAATTCTAAATTAATTCGTTCGTTCGTATTAAAGTCTGACTTTAACTTCGTAACGAAATCCAATTCATATTAATATATCCGATATATTAATTTTAGCCCATACGAATAAATTAAATAGAAAAATCAAATTTAACTATTAAATTTATTTTACCGATTAATTCCAAATTAATCACGTTCTCTCTCTTCCGAACACATTTAATCCCAGATTAAATAATACCTCAATTAATCCTAGATTAATTTTCTCCATCTTAATTAATCCCAGATTAATTCTCTCTTAATTAATCCCAGATTAATTCTAATTTAAATCAACTGTCATCGGTGAATCATTGGGAAGCGACCCAAGAGATCCCTGGATATGTTGGCAGTAAATATGGTCATCAGATTATCCGAATACGTGCGTACCTCGTACCACGTGCTTACCGATTTACAAGACATGGTTGGCTTCTAGCAAAGCACCGTGCCTACCCAATTCTCCAGAAATATTCTTACTGGAATATATAATCTATGTCAGGCGTAGTATACGTAGTATTGCGTATTGCGATCCAGTATCGGATTGTCACGTGCTAGGCATGGGGCTGGAACTGTGTCTGCCCCATACGAAGCACATGTCGGATGTCTGGTAACTAGTCTCTATTATCGGATATACATGACCTAGTCATAATATCCCGATGACTGCAGTACTTAAGAGCACTAGTACCGTATCCTACGTGACATCATCTCCACTATGACTGGAGTGATACTTTCGTCTTGACATCACACCCAATACACTACGATTCTCAATATACCTAGTAGAGGCGTACACAGAACCGGTTAAAGCCCTGGATGACCAAAACTAAAGCATACCAATTGTCGTAAGTATTAGCGATGCAAGTCTCAGGTTAAGACCAAATACACCTACCCTGATATCGGACTTCTATAGACACATAATCATACTAATAATGGAATTCCGAGGGGTCTATCCAGAGCGAAGCTGTTTCTGCACCATCAGTAAACACAACCTCCTATCACACTTGCATAAGTATCCAATACTTAAATATATGAGAATTATGCCGTTGTGCTCCCACAACGCGCACAAGTGCAATACTAGTCCAGTCTCGATAATACTACTACTAGGGATATTTAATGATTAATCCTTCGAGGACTGATACTGTCTCATATCATCTCAATCCAGGGACTAATCATAGGGACCTCATAGCATTTATACATCTAGGTGATCTAATCACAAATGATAAGAGCGCAATCTCCTTGCACATAGTTAATTTGTACAACAACACCATGATCTGTACAAATAGTGACGCTATAGGTCATAATTGTCCAAAAATCTCCCACTTGGCCTATAGCCAGTCACTCGAGTGTCATACACCCGAACTATGTACTTTTTGCTCAAACTGCTGAGGAAAGGCTTTCGTCAGCGGATTTGTATGATTATCGTCTGATGCAATTTATTCGATCATCACATCGCCACGATGTATGATCCGAACGAATCATATGAATAGTCAAAGTATATATCTGGATCGTTGATGAGACCATTAATTCTTTAGTCTGCGATGTAGCCTAGCTCAGCTGCTAACATAACTATATCTAATCTAATTAGATTTATTAATGACCCAGATGGATTCTATTACTGCCTCAGCCGCAGCAATAACCCGCATTTTTTGTTTATTCGGTAACAGTATCTTGCTTGGAAGATTTCCAGCTCATTGTTCCGTTATTCAAACTGTATAGTACCGTTGTTTTTATCGGTTAGGAAACTTGCAGCAGTGATCCCAATCACTTCAAGTTCTCATTCTCCATAGTTTAAAACATCATCCTTAGTTCTTTAAGATACTAACAGATGTTCTTCATATCAATCCAGTGACTATCTCTTGGATTGACCTGTTTGTGAATCTATATGCTCAAAGCATATGAGACACCAGGTCGCGTACATTTTTCAATGTACAAGTTCTCGCAGAGTTTCAACAACCTATAGATCTAACTCAGTAGATCTTTATTCCTAGAATAAAGGTTGTTACTCCCAAGAATTCTATGGAGAATTTTAATGAAAGCCAAGCTTTCACCGATTGTAATATGGGAATATCATTTCCAAGAAATGACATATCACCATTATTTAGGACATCATTGTCAGTGCGCTCCCACTAACCTCCTTATATACACAAGAATCATATTCGTTTTGAATCAAATCATACACCATTATGATTAAATCAAAACGATAGTTCCAAGAACCCAATGTTTACTTCAATCCATACATGGATCGAATATCCTGCAAACTGATGAGTGGTATTTATACCACTATTTCCCACTCATTTGACCTAATGTTTTGTATTGTTTCTCGAGTTTTATGAACGTTTTGATGTGTTTTGTTGTTATTTTGCAGATAAATAAAGTTTGGACAGCACTGGAGGCAATTTGGGGCAAAACTGGACAAAAATGCACCAACTGGAAAATTTCAGTCTTCATCGCGTCGCGACTCTGGATCCTTGCGCGCCGCGACGCCCAGCGTGCACCGGAGATGCTAAAATGCGCCCTGGTCAACGGGTCAACAAGTTGAAAAGTTTGACTTTGCTAACATGCGCATGCCACGTGTCACCATCACAACGGAGATGCTAACATGCGCCGTGCCACGTGTCAAGATCTCATTGCTTGGCCGGCCACCGCCATTACGTGTCATGCCACGTGTCGCCACGTCAGCGTCCACATCAGCAGCCACGTCAGCAAGTCAACCGAGTCAACGAGCCACGTCATCATCAGCCAATCACAGCGCGCCACGTGTCAAGCTCTCATTCGTCCGACGGCCGCCGCCCCACGTGTCATGCCACGTGTCGCCACATCAGCACGATGACGTAAGCAATGACGTCATGAACAGTAGACACGTCAGCATGACGTAAGCGATGACGTCATGAACAGTGCCAAGTCAACGGGTCAAATCTAAGTCAACCAACCAGCGCGTGACACGTGTCACTGTAGCGCGCGGCGCGACGCTCGCCCAGCGTCGCGACGCGCGCACCTTATCCGCGCCTATAAATAGAGGGCGAGATTTCAGAATTCAGTGTCCAGTCCTCTCTCTTCAAATCTTCCTAAAGAGAGAATTTCTCTCTCTAAAAGTCTTTAGTTTTTACTTTTTTTACTTTTGTAAATATTTTTAATTACTTTTTGTAATAGTATTAGTAATTTATTTTTACTATTTACTTTCTTTTGCAGTTTTTACTATTACTATTTACTTTTTACAGTTTTTACTATTTATCGTGATGCGGTAATTTCCTTATGTTCGGGAAAAGGTAATTTCTTTTACTATTACTATTTAGATTAATCTCCCTTAAAATAATATATTTACTATTTAAATTGGACTTAATCAGGATACCGCCAGATTGGTCGGTGAATAATAAAACTTATATTCCGCCTTTATGGCTGGTTATTTTGGTTCCGCCTTTATGGCTGGTTATTAATGGTTCCGCCTTTATGGCTGGTTGATATTAATCACAAGTTTTTATATTATTTTAATGGGAGATATCTAAATAAGTAGTAGTAGGATTAATTCCTTTTACCTTAACATTTTATTTTATTTTACTTTTCAGTATTTTTATTTTATGTCTTTTATTTTGTGTTTTTATTAGTCCTAGTTATGTGTTAGTTATCTAGGGGTTGTGATGACTTTTAATATCAATAGTTTATAAGGGATTATTTTATAGTTTGGGTATTAATAAGTTTACTTATTAAGTCTTAAGCTTAAGCTTCTTATTGTCTGATCACCAATAAGATTGATATGGTAAATCTAAAATGAACTAGACATAGGGATTTTTAGGTTTCAGCCTTAGACTTAATAGCCCACGATCTTCCTTGAGGATAGATAACCCTTTAATAGATTTCCTTACAGGATAGGAATATACCTGTCAGGCGGGGGTAGCCATAATTGGAACTTAGATTTAATGAATCCAGGTAATGTGGTTGACATAGGAATATGGTTCAATTGGGTTATACTGGGTATTTGTAGTTGACCATCGGAAGAGGCTTTTACATAATTTAGTGTTCCAGGTTAGTAAACTGATTTATTACACAAACATAAAATAATCACTTCATCTTTTAAATGATACTTAAAAGAAATCACAACCTTATATCTTTTTATCTGTTATTTTCCTTAGTATTTTCGTTTATCTTTTTATTTACTTATTTAGCAAATCTTCAATCAAACCAAATCAATCAAGCAATCAATTCCATTCTCCTCTTTAATTAGATATTTGTAATTAAATAGATTCAATAATTAATAACAACAGTAGGAATTAAGTCCTCGTGGGATCGATAAGATTGATATGGTAAATCTAAAATAACAGATAAAAAGATATTAATATCAATAGTTTATAAGGGATTATTTTATAGTTTGGGTAATTAATAAGTTTACTTATTAAGTCTTAAGCTTAAAGCTTCTTATTGTCTGATCACCAATAAGATTGATATGGTAAATCTAAAATGAACTAGACATAGGGATTTTAGGTTTCAGCCTTAGACTTAATAGCCCACGATCACCTCTGGTTGTTGATACTGCTCAGCTTCCTCCTCTGTTGAAATGTCATTGTGAAATGATTGGTAATTGAAGGCTTCATCAGTGTCATCTGGAACTGATTCTTGAGGTATGTAGTTCTGGTTTTCTGTGAATTGTCTGATCTGATCTGTCATTCTCTGTATGGATTCTGTGTTACTCTGAAATTGTGCATCAAATTGAGCTGCTTGTTCCTTGAACATGTGAATCCACTGATCTCCTCGGATGGTTCTGGTTGTTGATGAAGATCAAAGGTAGATGGTGGATAAGATGGAAAATGTGGCTCTGTGAAATGTGATGGCTCTTCATTGCATGATTGCCTCCAGAAATTCTCCCACTCTGATCGATATATACATTGATCGCTCGGGTGGTTACTGTCACAAATCACACATCTCCCCATTTCGTTCTGATGAACAAATGTAGCATTGCTTGGTCTGGCATCCAGTGATAATCATTGGCTGTTCAACAGGCCACAGAAAACTGGACTGTTGCTCCCAGATTTGGGGTGTATCTTCTTGTAAAGCACGTAGTCTCTCAATCTCCCAGTAGTGTTCCATTTTAAGTTACCTGAAATCAAAAGAAAGAAATAAAAATTATAGATAAAAATAAAGAAAATTAGATACAAGTAAATTAGATAGCTTCAAAATTAACAACTCAAGAAATATAAGTCCCCGGCAACGGCGCCAAAAACTTGACCGGCGTAAACACACACGTATAACGCAAGCGCACGTATCGTTCAAGTAGTATAAAAATATCGATCCCACGAGGACTTAATTCCTACTGTTGTTATTAATTATTGAATCTATTTAATTACAAATATCTAATTAAAGAGGAGAATGGAATTGATTGCTTGATTGATTTGGTTTGATTGAAGATTTGCTAAATAAGTAAATAAAAAGATAAACGAAAATACTAAGGAAAATAACAGATAAAAATATAAGGTTGTGATTTCTTTTAAGTATCATTTAAAAGATGAAGTGATTATTTTATGTTTGTGTAATAATCAGTTTACTAACCTGGAACACTAAATTATGTAAAAGCCTCTTCCGATGGTCAACTACAAATACCCAGTAACCCAATTGAACCATATTCCTATGTCAACCACATTACCTGGATTCATTAAATCTAAGTTCCAATTATGGCTACCCCCGCCTGACAGGTTCAGTTCCAGATGACACTGATGAAGCCTTCAATTACCAATCATTTCACAATGACATTTCAACAGAGGAGGAAGCTGAGCAGTATCAACAACCAGAGGTATCAGTTCAGGAACCCGAACCAGCAAAGTCTCGATTTGATTTTTATTATTCCGACTCTGACGAGGAGGAAGCTGATCCATTTATACCAACTGCACCAACAACGGAGGATCAAACTTTCAAGCCTCAAAATGAAGATCTTGGAGAATGCTTTGCACAAATGTTTGATGAAGATCTACCTGAGCCAATCATTTCACCCAGATCAGAGGATGAAGACCTAAAATCTGACATTTCTTTTCATTCTCAGGTTGACAATTTTGAAACATGTATTTCACAGATGACAGATGAAGAACTAAATACAGAAATTTTAAAATACATCTGTGAAGAAAACGTGGAGCTAGAAACAGAGCAAATAGAGGAGCAACTGTCAGAACTTAATAAAGATCCAGAGCATTCAGGAAAAACATCGCTGTGTTGGGGAGTACAAATCAAAGAGATCACCCAGAAGCTTGACAGAATGGAACATCCATTCCAAGTCAAACACCATACGAGACCTCCTGATTTTCTTTCTTTCTTTTCAGGAACCACTGGAGCAACAAAAGTCAAAAAGGTGGCACAAGCATTAAAGATGACAAAATTCTTTTTGCCACTTTACCATTGGAAGAGACCATTCAAAAGCAACGCTCACGGGATTGTCTGTAATCGGACATCCAAAACGACATTGAAACCTCCTTGACAAATAGATTTCAGTCACGTCTGGCTGAAGACGAAAAATTCAGCGCTAGCAGGGAGGCAACCCATGCAATTTGTTGTAATTTATTTTTTATATTTTGTGAACTTTTTAATTTTGTGTGTTATTTTTGTAGGGAAAGGCACAAACGAAGCATTTTAAGACAGAAGGAATTGTGTTTGGAAATCAAAGATGAGAAAAAAAAAAAAAAAATTCATTAGTAATGGCTGAATAAAGAATGAAATCTTGAGACTCATTCTAATGAATTTATACTAAGCGAGTGGCGTATTGCGTACACAATTCCGTTGCCTTAATTATTGCTTTGATTCGCTTTTCTTTTGTAAATATATTTATTTTCGTAGACAGGATCCAGACTTTCTGACCTTTCACGATTTCTTTTGTTGTTTAGCTAACAAACGTCCTCTGGAAGATACTTCTGCTATTATTACTCACCCTTTTTCAGGTACTATAAATTCAGCCCGTCATTGCACTTTTGAAGGCATCCTAATTTGAAAAAGAAATACATAGAAAAATGGAAGCCACTTCAAGAAGACGAGTTGAAAACATTTGTGTGTTTTGCGGTAGTACTGTTGGTACTAAACCACAATACATAGAAGCAGCACAGGAGTTGGGTCGAGTCTTAGCCTCAAGGAATATGCATTTAATATATGGCGGAGGAAATCTCGGACTTATGGGGATCGTTTCAAAAGCTGTACAGGAAGGAGGCAGTCACGTTTTGGGAATCGTCCCAAAACCCTTGGCAGAGGCAAATCTTATTGGATCATCAAACGGAGAGGAACTGATTGTATCAGGTATGTCTGAACGTTTGGTAGAAATGATTAACCGTGCTGATGCTTTTATTGCTTTGCCAGGTGGATTGGGTACATTGGAGGAAATTTTTATAGTTCTATCTTGGGCGAACCTGAACATACACCAGAAACCAATTGGACTACTCAACGTTGATGGATTTTATGATTTTCTTTGTGTGTTTCTTGATGATGCTCGGAGAAATGGGTTCGTGTCAAAACCTATGAAAGAACTCCTCTTCACTGCCAGACTTGCTCCGGATCTGATAGACCAACTTATAGCCTATGAACCACAAGTTGACCCTATCCTATCAAAAATAAATTGGTCTGAGGACGATCGTGGTAAGAGGCGTCGAATTAATCTGGACCTTAACCTTTAATTTCCTTTAGATTTCAGCTAACCAGGTACAACCTTCTAACTCTCCTTTTACTGTTTAAGACATTGGGGACATGTCTCATTTAGGTTTGGGGGAGGGATTTAGTTGATTAGTACCTTGTTTTTAGTTTGTATGTTATTTTAGTTTTATATTTGTTTTTAAATTTTTCGAAAATTCGAAAAACAAAAATTGAAAAATTTTCAAAAATTACAAAAATATTTTGCATTTTTGTTTTTATTTTGACTAAAAAGGTGAAATTGGTGAGAGGTAGCTGAGTAAGGAGTTTTCACTCCTGATACGTATCTCAAACCATTTATTTCAAAACAAGTTAATTTTTGTTTATTTCCTTTTAAATTATTTAATTTGTGAATTCTCCATAAATCTGACTAAAATGGATCTTCATATATTCAGTTGACAGGTATTATGAACTTACATGGAACATACAGTCATGAGATAAAATTGAAAAGTTTGTAATATTCCGTGCTATAGTTTAATTGGAGGAAGCATCTCTAAATAGTGATGGAGTAAAAAAAAAAAAAAAAAAAAAAAAAAAAAAAAAAAAAAAAAAAAAAAAAAAAAAAAAAAAAAAACGTCCGAGATCCGAGTTATTAAGTCTGTAAGGGTGTTTTAACACCTAGTGCCCTAAAACCAACTGGTTTGGGAGTCACTGGCCCAAAGCTCGTTACATGGATCGAAGATGCTGCAAAAATATAAATATCTGAAGTCTGAGTAATTAAGTTCGTAGGGGTGTCTTAACACCTGGTGCCCTAAAGCCAACTGGTTTGGGAGCCACCGACCCAAAGCTCGCTACATAGACGGAAGGTATTGTATATAAATAAAAAATAGAGAAAAAAATCAAAGAAAAAATCAGAAAAATCAGAAAATTATTCCATTGCTACAAAAAAAGGTGTGAAATCTGATAGAACTTTAGGACAAAAATATTACTCTCTTATCAACTGCACTTATGACTGTTGTGGGCAAAAATGAGTTGATTAATATTTTGTTAGCTGTGTATATGGAGAATGGTAAAAATAATCGGAGAATTTACTTATTCGGTAATTTAGAAAGAAACAAAACAACTAGTAACTTGGAGTAGAATTTTCACCTGATTAGTCACTTACTTTCTTTATTCTCTTCGCTTGTCTTTTTGCTTTTGTGTGCATTAGTTTTAACTAACTTTTTACTTTTATAAAATGTTTGTGGGTATCATTGCTGTAAACCCTCACGAGACTACAACTCGTCCACTAGGGACACCTAGGGGTTTAAAGGCTTGTTGCATACGCTAAATGCAACCGTGATCCCTACGAAAGTGGCTTAGTTAAAGTTTATTTTCATGTTATTTTATTTTCTGTTTTGCTCGAGGACTAGCAAAATGTTAGGTTTGGGGGTGTGATGAGTGGTATTTATACCACTATTTCCCACTCATTTGACCTAATGTTTTGTATTGTTTCTCGAGTTTTATGAACGTTTTGATGTGTTTTTGTTGTTATTTTGCAGATAAATAAAGTTTGGACAGCACTGGAGGCAATTTGGGGCAAAACTGGACAAAATGCACCAACTGGAAAATTTCAGTCTTCATCGCGTCGCGACGCTGGAGCCTTGCGCGCCGCGACGCCCAGCGTGCACCGGAGATGCTAAAATGCGCCCTGGTCAACGGGTCAACAAGTTGAAAAGTTTGACTTTGCTAACATGCGCCTGCACGTGTCACCATCACAACGGAGATGCTAACATGCGCCGTGCCACGTGTCAAGATCTCATTGCTTGGCCGGCCACCGCCATTACGTGTCATGCCACGTGTCGCCACGTCAGCGTCCACATCAGCAGCCACGTCAGCAAGTCAACCGAGTCAACGAGCCACGTCATCATCAGCCAATCACAGCGCGCCACGTGTCAAGCTCTCATTCGTCCGACGGCCGCGCCCACGTGTCATGCCACGTGTCGCCACATCAGCACGATGACGTAAGCAATGACGTCATGAACAGTAGACACGTCAGCATGACGTAAGCGATGACGTCATGAACAGTGCCAAGTCAACGGGTCAAATCTGAGTCAACCAACCAGCGCGTGACACGTGTCACTGTAGCGCGCGGCGCGACGCTGCCCAGCGTCGCGACGCGCGCACCTTATCCGCGCCTATAAATAGAGGGCGAGATTTCAGAATTCAGTGTCCAGTCCTCTCTCTTCAAATCTTCCTAAAGAGAGAATTTCTCTCTCTAAAAGTCTTTAGTTTTTACTTTTTTTACTTTTGTAAATAATTTTTAATTACTTTTTGTAATAGTATTAGTAATTTATTTTTACTATTTACTTTCTTTTGCAGTTTTTACTATTTACTATTTACTTTTTACAGTTTTTACTATTTATCGTGATGCGGTAATTTCCTTATGTTCGGGTAAAAGGTAATTTCTTTTACTATTACTATTTAGATTAATCTCCCTTAAAATAATATATTTACTATTTAAATTGGACTTAATCAGGATACCGCCAGATTGGTCGGTGAATAATAAAACTTATATTCCGCCTTTATGGCTGGTTATTTTGGTTCCGCCTTTATGGCTGGTTATTATGGTTCCGCCTTTATGGCTGGTTGATATTAATCACAAGTTTTTATATTATTTTAATGGAGATATCTAAATAAGTAGTAGTAGAGGATTAATTCCTTTTACCTTAACATTTTATTTTTTTTACTTTTCAGTATTTTTATTTTATGTCTTTTATTTTTGTGTTTTTATTAGTCCTAGTTATGTGTTAGTTATCTAGGGGTTGTGATGACTTTTAATATCAATAGTTTATAAGGGATTATTTATAGTTTGGGTAATTAATAAGTTTACTTATTAAGTCTTAAGCTTAAAGCTTCTTATTGTCTGATCACCAATAAGATTGATATGGTAAATCTAAAATGAACTAGACATAGGGATTTTAGGTTTCAGCCTTAGACTTAATAGCCCACGATCTTCCTTGAGGATAGATAACCCTTTAATAGATTTCCTTACAGGATAGGAATATACCTGTCAGGCGGGGGTAGCCATAATTGGAACTTAGATTTAATGAATCCAGGTAATGTGGTTGACATAGGAATATGGTTCAATTGGGTTATACTGGGTATTTGTAGTTGACCATCGGAAGAGGCTTTTACATAATTTAGTGTTCCAGGTTAGTAAACTGATTTATTACACAAACATAAAATAATCACTTCATCTTTTAAATGATACTTAAAAGAAATCACAACCTTATCTTTTTATCTGTATTTTCCTTAGTATTTTCGTTTATCTTTTTATTTATTTATTTAGCAAATCTTCAATCAAACCAAATCAATCAAGCAATCAATTCCATTCTCCTCTTTAATTAGATATTTGTAATTAAATAGATTCAATAATTAATAACAACAGTAGGAATTAAGTCCTCGTGGGATCGATATTTTTATACTACTTGAACGATACGTGCGCTTGCGTTATACGTGTGTGTTTACGCCGGTCACAAACCTTGTTTGCTAGTTTGGTACGACAAAATCGTTAGGATGTTATAAATATCCTCCAAAGAGGTTTCCGTTTAAGGAAAGCGATTTTGACGTCAGCTGCCATATTTCATGAATGAAACATGCAACATCAGCAAGCATTATCCAAATGGATTTAACGTGGCAACAGGTAAAAGATTTCGTTGTAATCAACACAATGTTGATAACGATACATTTCCGCTACAAGCCTAGCTTAGTACGTTGGTATGTTGCCTTCCATGTATGTTCCTTGAAGACTTATATAGTACCAATAGGCACAATGCCTTGTGGTACAACAACTAGTGTCTAAACATAGTTGTTATACTGGAATCCATTTCGGACTCATGGCACATTGCCATAATAGGGAGTCGATACCTTGTATCACTTCCTCATACGTAGTCAGTTCGTATCCTCAATAAGATTGACATCTTATGAGGTGAGATCAGAAACCCATACCCCAGGTTGTTTTCTGACTCTCTCCGACCTACGCGGTTCTTGTGTATTTGAAGATTACGGGTACAGTTTCATCCTTGATGAACTGTTTGTGTTCCATTAAGGACTTGGTGCCTTGAACAGTATAACTCCGATTTTTCATCGAGTTTTACTATCCTCCCACTTACCACTGCATATCGGTATTCCTCTTAGGAAAACCGCATGGTGAACAACAATTACATTGTTCTCTAGTGAGTTATATAAGTACTATACTTTGGTTTCCTTAGGATAACCAATTACATTAGGCACTTATCTAATTTGGGTTCTAGTTTGGCATCATCCAAACGTATGCCTAGCATTCCCAAATCTTCAGGAGTGAGAAAGCCCAGTTTCTTTCCTGTTTATATCTAATATGAAATCTGTCAAACAGATTTTTATGGAACCTTATTCAAAATAAGTATTGCACTGTTAATGCTTATCACTTTTGAAGGAAAATGGTAGCTCAGAGCGACTCATGATTAATCTTATCATGTCCAACAAAATTCGGTTTCTCCGTTCGGACACACCGTCAAACTGACGTGTTCCGGGAGGAGTCCTCATTGAAAGAATACTATACTCTTTCAAGTATATGATAAACATAGTGCTTAAGTATTTTCATCATGGTCAAACCGTGATGTTTTAATACTTTAGCCGATCTGTTCGTCTATTTCGTGTCGAAACTCTAAAAGTTTTTGATTTGTGTTTCAAAAGAAACATATAACCATAACGCGATGCCACATCCGTAAGGTCACGAAACATTCATATCCACCTCTAGCCTAGCTAGACATGGGCCCATTTGCTTCTCTATGAATAGGGCTAACAGATCGCTGGTTCTTGCACTTTCACCAAGTAAAAGGTATTTTAGGTACTTTACCTAATAACTAGATTCGTAGACTTATTTGAGTGGAATCAAATCCATCCTAGTATCCACTCTTCAAATTGTGGATATACGAGTCTTGTTTAATTGTGTCCCAACAACCACTGCCACAAATAAGTCTGATCTGATCAAATCAGTTTTGAGCTATTTGTTTGTCATATTATATTTTTGAGATTTATTTATATTCAAAATATAATATTGTTATTCACATCTAATGTGTTTATCTCAATATCATCTTTATAAAATAAAACACTTTTGTGTTCTAGAATATAAAGGTATACTCGCAACGAGTTATACTCGATATAGAGATAATGTTCTAGTCAAACTAGTTACATTATACAGTTTCCTAATTTAGGTACATACCCAATGGTAGTTCCTAAACTTAGGTATCTACGGTTGAAACAGTGACTGTCGTCCTGTTTCCGATTCGCAGATTAATCTCATCTGAAGTCACTATCCTGCTCACAGCAGATTCTTCACATCAATGCATATTTATGTATCACACTAAGTATTTAAAATCCAATTTTAATACTAGTAGTTAACATATTTATGACAAACATATTTGAAGTCAGAGCCTTGCTCGTCTTCAATTCCTTCATGTCTGCTTTGTCCATACGGCAGTCATGCTTCAATGAACCCGTTTGCCAAAATTTAGGCAGACATCTTAGGATATGTCTTTTATCTTTCTAGAAGATTATAATGATTTTGCCTTAGCCCTTTTCACATTCCAGAAGTCTTTGGCCAAGCCTTGGCCTTCTAGAATATTGAAGTAAGATGCGCCTTGCGCTGCTTGCCTTATTGTAAACTTTGGCTTTGTCTCCTTGAGAATGGCCATTAACTCTCCAAGAGTTATTAATTGCAATTTAATACTTCTAAGATCTAAGATTAGATCTATGAAGATCCTTCAATTTCTTCATCATACTTTAAGGATCTAATCTTTAGTTCTGATTAGGAAATTAATTAGTCTTTATGGCAAGCATAATGGATTAAACATTAAAGTTATCATCACATGAATCTTCCAAAGATCATGCTATATTATTTGCTTAACTCCGGGCTTAGGCCTAAGATGTTATTCTATCAAATAAAGTAACTTCTTAGTTTCAGGACTATCCTGAAATTTATTCAATTTTGAAAATAAAGTCGTTTGAACACATTTTCCCAAGGATAATGTTTTAAACATTAATCTTTCAATTTAATCTTGATTCTAATAGTCCAACTATTTAATCAATGATTTCAGGTACAATCTAATGTAATGATACTATAGTCTAACTATATAACTTATTACATTTTATTGGTTCAAATCAATATATATTGATTACTATAATCCAATTATAATCATTATAAATGATCGGTAAAATCCAAATATATTGATTACTATAATCCAATTATATAATCATTATAATGAAGTAGTTTGAATACAGTCCAACGTTTAATTAAACAACTATTAAATATTAGTCCAACTCATTTAATTTATTTGACGAATAATATTTGATTGAGCGCGTATGGCAAGTAACTAAACGATATTGCAAATCTAATACTTGCCTCCCACTATTTTTCGGTGAGCCTCTAACCCTCTGTTGAGTACTCGAGAAACCTATTTCCTAGTGGGCTAGGATCCCATTAATAACACACAATCTTGACTTTGGCCAACAAATTGTATGATACTTAACTAGGTAGATCTCTAAGATCATTGGATGTCATCCAATTCCTAGATCTGGTAGGTGGACATCCAAGTCCGAAACATATATACAATATATATGCCAATATATCCAATATATTTTCCTAAACTTTTTCCTCTGAATCAACTCAGCCTTGGCTTTGGCACAATAAACTTAATGATCCCAGTTAAGCGGAACCCATTGACATGGAAAGCTTTGTAATCAATGTCGATGGACAAGAAAGATCTGACTTTGGCCAACAAATCACAGCTTGGACAAGACACCGATATAGAACAAAACTCTCATGATTCAAACACATCCGCAATGAAAAAGGTCTGACTTTGGCCAACAAACCAATGCCAACTTTGGATCTTGAGTAAGAATCACTCAACGGAAGGAAAAACGCTTAATATTGTTTGAGGTTTTTCGCGTGCAAATTGGCAACCAATTTATTATCTTTGATTAGGTATTATCATCATACACCCTTAAACATACATTCTAACACACATAATAGTGCGTTAAATAAATAAATTAATAATGATATAAGGATGGATATCTCATAAATTGTTCCTAGAACAAATCACTCCTTTCCTCTCCCGGCTAGAACTATTCTAATTCTACCCAATTACAAATATAAAAAGAAGAAACCTCATTTACATTGAGGGGAATAAGTGAGAAGAGAAATGTTGGTTAATATGACCCATAGCGTCACTATTTGCACAGATCATTGTGTTGCTGTAGCAAATTAACTATGTAACAAGGAAATTGCACTCTCGTCATTTGTGATTAGATCACCATAGATATATAAATGAAGAGAGGTCCCTATGATTAGTTCTTGGATTGAGATGATATGAGACAGTATCAGTCCACGAAGGATTAATCATTAATATCCCTAGCCGTAGTAGTATTATCGAGACTGGACATCGATAATGCGGAATAGGCTAGTATTGCACTTGTGCGCGTTGTGAGGGCACAACGGCATAGTTCTCATATATATAGAGTATTGGATCTTGTGCAAGTGCGATAGGAGGTCGTGTTTCACCGCCTGGTACGGGAAACACGCTCGCTCTGGATAGACCCTTCGGAATCCCATTGGTATTATGACTAGTGTCTGTGGAGGCCGAAATCAAGGTAGGTGTGTATAGTCTAACCTGAGACTTGCATCGCTAATACTTACGACAATCGGAAAACTTGGTTTGGTGGTTGGGGGATCTTAACTGGTTCTGTGTTCACCTCTTCTGGGTTTATCAGGAATCGTAGTGTATTGGATGTGATGTCGAGACGGAAGTATCACTCCAGTCATAGTGGAGATGATGATGTCACGCAGGATACGGTATTAGTGCTCTTAAGTGATGCGCATCCAATCGTGATATTATGACCAGGTCATGAATATCCGATTATAGAGACTAGTTACCAGACATCCGATATGTGTTTCGGACGGGGCAGACACTTATCGTCTAGAGAGAGATAACGATTAATTTGGAATTAATCGGTAAATTAATATATTCGATATATTAAACGAAATTAGATTCGACGCGGAATTAAAATTAGATTTTAATTCGGGCAAACGAGTTAATTTAGAATTAATTCGTTAGCGACGTAAATAATAATTTCGCTAGGCGCATTATTTATTTAAATTCGATTTAATTAACGTCGCGACGTAAGTTTCGGAAATATCGAACCCGAACGCGTGAGTGCACGGGGCCCACTTTCATTTGGAAACGTGTGGGGCCCACATGACACATGTCATATTATGCATTATTTAATTCTAATGCATTGCATGGAGATAGTGTACAATGCACTCAATGGTTTTGCATGAAAATTGAGTGTTTGACACTCTAAGCCATTGCATGATTTGTGTCATAAGTTTATTATTAATTTAATAATATTATGGCATAAATATAAATTGATTTTTTGTAACAAAATTCATTTTAACTCTCTCATCTCTCTCACGCCAAAACAGTGGCTGTTCTTCACTGGTTTTGAACCAGTTTGGGCGTGAACAATAGGGAAGCAAGAGTGGATTTTCATGGTGAAAATTCAAGTGCTAGCACACTTACAAGTCTTGCGAAGGTGGTAGGGAGGTTCGACCATGAGCCGGGATCCATCCAACGAAGCTAGGAGCTGCGTTTCTCATCTCAAAATTCTGTTTTTGGAGGCAGTGGACTGCATGCAGTAAGCTTACATGGCAGTGCGTTTTTTGGGTTCATTTGTCTTCAAATCGACTCTACCAACCAATGTAAGTATTCCGCTATCTTCGTTGGTGTATTCACGCATTATTTCATGTCTTGTTTGATCATGGGACCTTAGAAAAACTCAACAATGGCATCAAGAGCTAATGTTGCAAGCATGAAATTTTAGGGATTTAAAATTTGGGTAAATGTGATTTGAGCATGATTTGAATAAATTGTTTGTTTGAGTATGTTTATAACATGTTTAATTTCATTTTGGTTGGACTAATTTGATGAAAATGATTTGGAATTATTTTCCCCAAATATTTTTCCTTGGCCGAATGGTTTGATGATTTTGGGATCTTGGATTTTTTGATTTTTAATTCATTTGATGAGTTAGAATCGATTAGGTTGATGTTAATTTGAATCGAATTGGATTGGATTTCGAATTGGACAAAAACCCCAAAATCTTTGAGTTGGCCGAATGTGACTAATGCCCTAATGTCTTGGTAAATTTTGATTTTGATAATTGGATGTATTGGAAATCATTCGGGATATGTATTTAATGTCGATTGCGGATTAATTGGATTGAAACCGAATTGGACATGAAATCACTCCCTTGGCCGAGACCTTTAAGCATGTAGATGGGTTTGATTTTTCAATTTGTGTGTTGGACATATGATAATGAATCAAGCATGATTAATTGGACTAATATGGTGTTTTAGAAATGTTGATTTAGTTGATTGATCATGTAATACACTTTGGTAATTAAATTGGGAAAATTGGATTTTTTGAATTTAATTATTTGGGCTAATTTTGGAAATTGGATTTAAATGTTGTATTTGGGCCTATTGGGCTTGATTTATCAAGTTTGGTTTAGGCCAAATGGATTGGATCCAATTGGGCCCAAAACCTTGACCATAAAGCCCAAATGCGACTTAATGAACCTTTAAAGTTCAATTGGGCCTAATGGGCCAAGATTGATTTATGGGCTTATGGGGTAATCCCGGATTGGACTTTGGTTATCGGTTTGACCCGAGTTGACCAAAAGTCCACGCCTTAAGAAATCAATCAAAGCCCATTGGACTTAAATTGATTGACGTTGGACGTTAATCGGTCTTTGAGACGCGTTACGATTAGATTTGGAATTTAAATCGTAAAAGGTTTATTAAAAAAGTGTAATATTTAATTTGGAATTGAATAGTGAATTAGTATAAATACATGTTAAATTAGATTTAATGATGTAGTTTAATTTAATTCATGAATTCGTACTTTAAGTACTTATTCGCAAAAACGAGTTTGACTCGAACAAAATCAAATCGTTGTTTGAACATTGGATGATCACTTAATTATCAGATTAATTAATTTGATTAGATTGATTGATAGCATGCTTATGTGTGTGAATACGTGGTTGTGTTGAATGAATAATGTATATCGGATGGATTTAGTCGGGTGGGCAATTTTAGAAATTGTTGTAATAAATTCGATTTATTAAATTGGACCTGCGTGTCCAGCCTTATCACCTTCTTTCTCTTTGTATTCTCTTCTCACCTATTCCCTCTATATATATGAGGTTTCTTTAGAAGTGTAGTGTAACGGGTAGAAGTAGTACAAGTGCTAGCTTGAGTGAGAAAGGAAGAGATTTGATCTAGGATCAATGTGTAAAGTATCCATCCGCATATCATTATTATTTTATTTCATACTCGCTTTATTATGTATTTAGAATGCATGTTTAAGGGTGTATGATGATGAGACCTAACAAAGATAATTAAATTGGTAGCCAATTTGCACCGCGAAATCCCTCAATCTATATTAAACAAATATCCTTCCATTGAATGATTCTTGTTCAAGATCCGAAGTTGGCATTGGTTTGTTTGCCAAAGTCAAGACCTTTGTCAATCAAGGATGTACTTGAATCATGAGAGTTTTGTTGCATATCGGTGTCTTGTCCAAATCGTGATTTTTATTGGCCAAAGTCAAGATCACTTTTTGTCCATGACATTGATTACGAAACTTTCCTCGTCAATGGGTCCCGCTTAACTGGAATCATTAGGTTTGTTTTTGGCCAAAGCCAAGGCCTAGATGATTCGGAGGATAGGGTTAGGAAAATGTAATGGATACATTGACATTATACATATGTTTCGGACTTGGATGTCCACCTAACCGGATCTAGGAATTGGATGAGATCCAATTGATCATAGAGATCTACCTAAGTTAAATAGCATACAGCTTTTATTGGCCAAAGTCAAGGTTGTGTGTTATTTAATAGGATCCTAGCCCACTAGGAAACACGGTTTCCCGAGTACTCCACAGAGGGTTAGAGGCTCGACGAAAAATAGTGGGAGGCAAGCATTGAATTTGCAACATTCGTTCAATTACTCGCTAAACACGCTCATTTATATTTTTTCTCGTCACATTAATCAAAAGTATTAGTTGGACTAATATTTTATGTTGTTTTAAAATATATATAGTTGGACTATATACAAACTCATTCAATATATATAGTTGATTTTATAATTGGATTATAGTAATCAATATAATTGAATTAAAGTGATAGTTGATTTTATAATTGGATTATAGTAATCAATATTAAAATTATAGTTGATTAAATAATTGGATTATTGTAATCATTATAATAAATAGTACCTTATTAAAATTGATTAATAGTTGGACTATTGAAATCAAGAAAGAATTGAAAAGATGAATATTTAAAATATATTATCCTTGGATTAAATGTTTTAAATGATTTAATTTTCAATTGGGAATTAATAATAGGTTAATTTATTTGATAAAATAACTTATTATGACTAAGCCCATAATTAAGCAAATAGTAGAGCATAAAGTCTTTGGAAGATTTATGTGATGATGACTTTAGTGCTTAATTATTACTTACAATAAATCTATCTTTAGATTTAAAAGTATTAAAGTTGCAATTAATTGACTATTCTAGTGGAGAAAAATCAAAGTTTGCAATTGGGCATGTAGCACAAGGTGCACATCGTTTCGATATTCCGAAACCCAAGGCTTGGCCAAGGTTTTGTGAAATATTGAAAGGATAATTGACATATCCCGTAGCGACTACCATTTGGATATGGAAGACACGAAGGAATTAAAAATAGGGCGAGGCTCTAACTTTAAAATATTTGTCAAAGTTATGTTTACTACTAGTATTGAAATTGGATTTTAAATACTTAGTGTGGTACATAATACATATATGTATTGACGTTCAGAATCCGCTGTGAGCTGGATACTGGCTTCAAGCCGAGATTTCTCTGCGAATTGGAAACGGGACGAAAGTCGTTTTTCGACCGTAGATACCTAAGTTTAGGAACTACCCTTTGGGTATGTACTTAAATTAGGAAATGTTATAATGTAACTAGTTTGACTATAGACATTATCTCTATATCAGTGTTTAATCCGATGCGGATAAAACCTTTATATTCTAGAACACTAAAGTGTTTCATTATATAAAGATGATACTGAGATAAATACATTAGATGTAAATAACATAATTTATATTTTGAATATAAATAAAATCTCAAAACATATAAATGACAAATAAATAGCTCAAATTGATTTGATCAATAGAGACTTATTTGTGGCATTGTTGTCTAGGACACAATTAAACAAGACTCGTATATCCACACTTTTGAAGAGTGGATACTAGGACTGATTTGACTATTCAAATAAGGTCTACGAATCTAGTTTATTAGGTTAAAACCTAAAATACTATTTACTTGGTAATAGTAAAAGGGCCACCGATCTGTTAGCCCTATTCATGGTGAAGTAAGTGGGCCCATATCTAGCTAGGCTAGATGTGAACATGAATATTTCGTGACCTTAACGGATGTAGCATCACGTTGTGGTTATGTGTTTCTTTTGAAGAACACAGATCGGAA
The DNA here is from genome assembly GCA_019454045.1 of Zanthoxylum bungeanum. Lineage (NCBI taxonomy): Eukaryota > Viridiplantae > Streptophyta > Magnoliopsida > Sapindales > Rutaceae > Zanthoxylum > Zanthoxylum bungeanum. The sequence continues at coordinate 64,004 of SKCR01029390.1, read as the reverse complement.
ACTTTTGAAGTTTCGACACGAAGAAAACAAACAGATCGGCTATAGTGTTATTCCGCCACGGTAAGACCGAAATGGAAAATACTTAAGCAGTAAGTTTCATATATAAATGAAAGAGTACGGTGTTCTTTCATGTGAGGACTCCTCCCGAAACACGTCAGTTAGACGGTGTGTCTGAACTAAAACCGAATTTTGTTGGACATGATAAGGTTTATCACGAGTCGCTCTGAGCTACTATTTCCTTCTACAAGATATGTATTAACAGTGCAAAATTATTTAGAATAAGGTTCCATATAAATCTGTTTGACAGATATCATATAGGATATGAACAGGGAAGAAACGAGGTTTCTCATTCCTGATAATTTGGGTATGCCAGGCATAGCGTTTGGATGATACCAAACTAAGGACCCAAATTGGATAAGTGCCAATATAGGTTATCCTAAGGGAAACCTTAAGTATAGTACTTGTAAATCTCACATGAGAACAATGTGATTGTTGCTCACCATGCGGTTTTTCCTGAGAGGAATACCGATATGCAGTGGTCAGTGGGAGGATAGTGATACTCGATGAAAATCGGAGTAACACTGTTCAAGGCACGAAGTCCTTAATGGAACACAAATAGTTCATCTATGATGAAACTATACCATTAATCTTCAAATACACAAGAACTTCGTAAATCGGATAGAGTCAGAAAACAACCTAGGGTATGGGTTTCTGATCTCACCCCATAATGATGTCAATCTTATGGAGGTGTACCATCCGACTACGTTTAGAGGAAGTGATACGAGGTGTCGACTCCATGTTATGGCAAAGTGCCATGAATCCGAAATGAATTCCATGTATGACAACTATTTTGGATACTAGTTGTTGTACCACAAGGCATTGTGCCTATGGTACATTAAACGTCTTCAAGGAAGACATACATGGAAGGCAACATACCAACGTACAAAGCTAGGCTTTTGACGAAAAAGGTATCGTTATCAACATTGTGTTAATAACGGTTCAACCTTTTACCTGTTGCCATGGTAAATCCATTTTAAAAAAAAAAATGCTTGAAAATAACTATATATTTCATTTATGAAATATGTCAGTATAAATCAAAATCGCTTTCCTGAAAAGGAAACCTTTTGGAGGATGTTTACACATCCTGACGATTTTATATAACCGACAAACAAGGTTTGCGGGTTATTCGATCCATGTTTGGATCAATGCAAGCATAAGGTTCTTGGAACTGTCGTTTTGAAATAATCATAATGGTTTATGATTTGACTCAAAACGAAATAATTCTTGTGTATATAAGGAGGTTAGTGGGAGATTGCACTAACAGTGAAATTCCCATAATGCAATTGGTGAAAGCTTGGCTTTCATAAATATTCTTTCATAGAAATTCTCCGTAGAATTCTGGGGAGTAACAACCTTTATTCAAGGAATAAAGATCTACTGGGATAGATTTGGAGTTTGTTAACACTCTCTGGGAAATTGTACATTTAAAATGTACTTGTATTGGTGTCTCATACGCTTCGAGCATATGGAGTCACAATCGGGTCAATCCAAGTGATAGTCACTGGATTGAAGTTAAGAACATCTGTTAGTATCTCTGAGAACTAAAGATGCTATCTTTTACTATGGAGAAGGAGAACTTGAAGTGACTGGGATCACTGCAGCAAGTTTCCAAACGATTAAATACTGCGGTACTATAAAGTTTGAATAACGGGACAGTGAGCTGGAAATCTTCCAAGCAAGATAACTGTTGCCGAATAAACAACAAATGCGGATTATTGCTGCAGCTGAGGCAGCAATAGAAGCCATTTGGATCAAAAATAAATCTAATTAGATTAGATATAGTTCTGTTAGCAGCTGAGCTAGGCGTCAGCACAAGCTAAGGAATTAAAGGTCTCATCGACGATCCAGATATATACTTCTATATCATCTGATTCGTTCGGATCATACATCGTGGCGATGTGATGATCGTATAAATCGCGTCAAACGATAATCAAACAAATCCGCTGACGAAAACCTTTCCTCAGCAATTTGAGCGAACCTTACATAGTTCGGGTGTAGGACACTCGAGTGACTGGCTATGTGCCAAGTGGGAGATTGTTGGATAATATGACCCATAGCGTCACTATTTGCACAGATCATTGTGTTGCTGTAGCAAATTAACTATGTAACAAGGAATTGCACTCTCGTCATTTGTGATTAGATCACCATAGATATATAAATGAAGAGAGGTCCCTATGATTAGTTCCTGGATTGAGATGATATGAGACAGTATCAGTCCACGAAGGATTAATCATTAAATATCCCTAGCCGTAGTATTATCGAGACTGGACATCGATAATGCGGAATAGGCTAGTATTGCACTTGTGCGCGTTGTGAGGGCACAACGGCATAGTTCTCATATATATAAGTATTGGATACTTGTGCAAGTGCGATAGGAGGTCGTGTTTCACCGATGGTACGGGAAACAGCTTCGCTCTGGATAGACCCTTCGGAATCCCATTGGTATTATGACTAGGTGTCTATGGGAGGCCGAAATCAAGGTAGGTGTGTATAGTCTTAACCTGAGACTTGCATCGCTAATACTTACGACAATCGGTAAACTTTGGTTTTGGTGGTTGGGGGATCTTAACTGGTTCTGTGTTCACCTCTTCTGGGTTTATCAGGAATCGTAGTGTATTGGATGTGATGTCGAGACGGAAGTATCACTCCAGTCATAGTGGAGATGATGTCACGCAGGATACGGTATTAGTGCTCTTAAGTGATGCGCATCCAATCGTGATATTATGACCAGGTCATGAATATCCGATTATAGAGACTAGTTACCAGACATCCGATATGTGTTTCGGACGGGGCAGACACTTATCCAGCCCCAGCCCTAGCACGTGACTATCCGATACTGGGCCGATATGCACAATACATTAGTATACTACGCTTGATATAGATCTTAAATATTCTTAAAAGGATATGTCCGGAGAATTGGGATGACTTGGTGCTTTGCTAGGAGTTGACCTTGTCTCGTAAATCGGTAGAACGTAGTACTTGGTACGTACGTGATTCGGATACTCCGACGACCGTATTTACTGCCAACTTATCCGGAGATCTCATGGGTCGCTTCCCGATAATCCACCGATGACGCACAACTTGCACTCTTGAATAATCTGGGATTATATAGATGAGAGAGAAAATTAATCTAGGATTAATTACGGAGATATTTTATCTAGGATAAAATATCGTCTAGAGAGAGATAACGATTAATTTGGAATTAATCGGTAAATTAATATTCGATATATTAAACGAAATTAGATTTCGACGCGGAATTAAAATTAGATTTTAATTCGGGCAAACGAGTTAATTTAGAATTAATTCGTTAGCGACGTAAATAATAATTTCGCTAGGCGCAATTATTTATTTAAATTCGATTTAATTAACGTCGCGACGTAAGTTCGGAAATATCGAACCCGAACGCGTGAGTGGACGTGGGCCCACTTTCATTTGGAAACGTGTGGGGCCCACATGACACATGTCATATTATGCATTATTTAATTCTAATGCATTGCATGGAGATAGTGTACAATGCACTCAATGGTTTTGCATGAAAATTGAGTGTTTGACACTCTAAGCCATTGCATGATTTGTGTCATAAGTTTATTATTAATTTAATAATATTATGGCATAAATATAAATTGATTTTTTGTAACAAAATTCATTTTAACTCTCTCATCTCTCTCACGCCAAAACAGTGGCTGTTCTTCACTGGTTTTGAACCAGTTTGGGCGTGAACAATAGGGAAGCAAGAGTGGATTTTCATGGTGAAAATTCAAGTGCTAGCACACTTACAAGTCTTGCGAAGGTGGTAGGGAGGTTCGACCATGAGCCGGGATCCATCCAACGAAGCTAGGAGCTGCGTTTCTCATCTCAAATTCTGTTTTTTTGGAGGCAGTGGACTGCATGCAGTAACTTACATGGCAGTGCGTTTTTTGGGTTCATTTGTCTTCAAATCGACTCTACCAACCAATGTAAGTATTCCGCTATCTTCGTTGGTGTATTCACGCATTATTTCATGTCTTGTTTGATCATGGGACCTTAGAAAAACTCAACAAAAATACAATGATAGAGGAGATAAAAGGCTGGAACCGTAGTCCAATTTATAAATTAATAAACTTATTACAACAATTTCCAAACTGCCCTTGCCCTTCTAATATCCATCCGATATACATTATTCATACAACACATTCATGTATTCATACAAATCATGTTATTCAATCAATCTAATCCAATTAATTAATCTTTGAATTAATGATCATCCAATGTTCAAACAACGATTTGATTGCGCGAGTCAAACTCGTTTAAGAATAAATACTCAAAGTAAGTATTCTTGAATTATATTGAACTACAACTTTAAATCCAATTTATTTGTATTCAATACTAATTCCAATTTAATTCCAAATTAAATATTTACACTTATTTATTTGCCTTAAAGACTTGGATTCCAAATCCAATCTTAATGGGTCTCAAGGCCCAATAACATCCAATGTCATTTTATTAAGGTCCAATGGGCTTTTAATTAATTCTTAAGGCATGGGCTTTGGCCATAATGGGTCAAACCCAAAATGTCGAGGCCCAATAGGAATCACCCTATTGCCTACAAATTAATTTAGGCCCATTAGGCCCAATTAAATTCTTTAAAGGGCCAAGTGATGTATTTGGACTTTATGGAATTGGTTTTGGGCCCAATTGGATCCAATCCAAAAGTCCAAAACCAAACTTAGTCAAACCAAGCCCATTAAGCCCAAATACACACTTTTAGCCCAATTCATAATTAAAGGCTTATTAACATAATTATAATATTCCAAATATCACAATTACTTTAATTAAAGTGTATTAGCCATGATTAATAATTAAACTCAATATTTCCAAAATCAATTAACTTAATTAATCATGTTTAATCCATCAATTCATGGTCAACACAATTTGAAGCCAAAACACATCATTTCATGCTTAACACAAATTGAAGCTAAAACACATCATTTTATGCTCAACATGCTCTTTGATTTAACATAAACATTATTGAATTTGATTCTAATCTAATCAAACCAACAATCAACATTTAAACGTGCATTTAAACACATCATTTCATGTTACAAAAATAAAAAAACTGCCCAGTTCACTGCAGTGAAATTCGGCCATGCTAAGAAATTTTTAATTTTTGATTCATTTGATTTGTTTCAAATCTAATCATGCATAACTCTAAGTTATCATATTCTAAGCATGCTCAAAGCATCAATTTGAAAGAATCGTGGTCAAAACATAAAAGCCCCAAATTTTAGTCTCATGAACCCTAAAATTTTCATGCTTAAAATTGGCTCTTGATACCATTGTTAGTGTTCCTAGAACATGCCAAGGATCTAATAAGCATGTAAAGGTGTTCATAAATTCAAAATAAGTTGCGGAATATACTTAAAATGAACGGATTTGAGCTTTAAAATTTTGAGAAGAGATCTCCAAGATCCAAGCTTTAAGTGATGATTCCAACTCTTGAAGTAGTTTCCCTATCACCTTAGTTGATTTCTCCAAGTGCTAGCTTTGTTGATTTTGCCACAAAATCAAAGAGAAGGGAGAAGGCCATTCACGCCCATATGCATTTTGTATTAGGGTTTTTCATTTTCCAAAAGATGTGTTACACAAGTGTGAAGAGAGAGGGCTTGGGTTTTGTTTAAGGGTTTTTACCCTTTTCACCAAAACCATGTAGTTGGGGTAATTTGGTTTCACCTAAACCAAGTGGTTGGAAAGTAAGTGGTTTTGGCATAAATGCCAACCACTTTCCAACCCCCACTTCACATGTGTGACATGTGTGAAGTGGGCCCCACCATTTTGAATTCAAAACTCAAAATGTCTCTACGAACATTTGTCGCGGCGCGGTTCCGGTTAATCCGATTAAACGAACTTTCGTCGTTAAATAATTAAATCTAATTTAATTAAATGACGATGCCTCATAAATATATTACGAACGTCGTTTATGAATAAATTCTAAATTAATTCGTTCGTTCGTATTAAAGTCTGACTTTAATTTCGTAACGAAATCCAATTCATATTAATATATCTGATATATTAATTTTAGCCCATACGAATAAATTAAATAGAAAAATCAAATTTAACTATTAAATTTATTTTACCGATTAATTCCAAATTAATCGCGTTCTCTCTCTTCCGAACACATTTTATCCTAGATTAAATAATACCTCAATTAATCCCAGATTAATTTTCTCCATCTTAATTAATCCCAGATTAATTCTCTCTATTAATTAATCCCAGATTAATTCTAATTTAAATCAACTGTCATCGGTGAATCTTTGGGAAGCGACCCAAGAGATCCCTGGATATGTTGGCAGTAAATACGATCATCGGATTATCTGAATATGTGCGTACCTCGTACCACGTGCTTACCGATTTATAAGACATGGTTGGCTTCTAGCAAAGCACTGTGCCTACCCAATTCTCCAGAAATATTCTTACTGGAATATATAATCTATGTCAGGCGTAGTATACGTAGTATTGCGTATTGCGATCCAGTATCGGATTGTCACATGCTAAGCCTAGGGCTGGAACTGTGTCTGCCCCGTACGAAGCCCATGTCGGATGTCTGGTAACTAGTCTCTATTATCGGATATACATGACCTAGTCATAATATCTCGATGACTGCAGTACTTAAGAGTACTAGTACCGTATCCTATGTGACATCATCTCCAGTATGACTGGAGTGATACTTCCGTCTTGACATCACACCCAATACACTACGATTCTCAATATACCCAGCAGAAGCGTACACATAACCGGTTAAAGCCCTAGACGACCAAAACTAAAGCATACCGATTGTCGTAAGTATTAGCGATGCAAGTCTCAGGTTAAGACCAAATACACCTACCATGATATCGGACTTCCATAGACATATAGTCATACTACCAATGGAATTCCGAGGGGTCTATCCAGAGCGAAGCTGTTTCCGCACCATCGGTAAACACAACCTCCTATCACACTTGCATAAGTATCCAATACTTAAATATATGAGAACTATGCCGTTGTGCTCCCACAACGCACATAAGTGCAATACTAGTCTATTCCGCATTATCGATATCCAGTCTCGATAATACTACGACTAGGGATATTTAATGATTAATCCTTCGAGGACTGATACTGTCTCATATCATCTCAATCCAAGAACTAATCATAGGGGACCTCCTATCATTTATACATCTAGGTGATCTAATCACAAATGATAAGAGCGCAATCTCCTTGTCACATAGTTAATTTATACAACAACACCATGATATGTACAAATAGTGACGCTATGGGTCATAATTGTCCAACATGGATATGTTTCCTATCCCGTTGGGTTAGGTCTTCTTTTAATTCTCTCGGTGACTGCTCAGTTTTCTTTCTCTCAGGTAAAATACAGCTGCAATCTGTCCATGTTATTGGCTATACGGAGTGCGGCCAAATTGACCATAGCATTGGTCAAAACTTGCAATATCTCAATAATTTCGGTTACTTTGGTCTCCAATTGATCCAGGCGGGATCCCTCATTGGCTGACTCGCTCATGTTGGCTGATGATGGCTTTTAAACACAAGGGTTAGCATGATGCGTGTATACATGAGATGCATGAGTTGTGTGCGATGTATGGAATATGTAAGCTCATAAAAATTTCATACTAATTGGCCTATTATCATTTTAAAGTATCCAATCACATTATTGCGCGGTGCAAACTTATCTCAGTTGAAAAGGCCCAACAAGTTTATACTTTTGCGATAACATGGCTAAACAACTTCAAATAATAAGAGGCCTAAACACAAAAATGGCCCATCGGCATTTTAGAAGCTTTCGGTTCAATTGTCAAAGGACATGAACTTGTCCCAGTTTAAATGGCCCAACAAGTTCATATCTCTTGACAAAAGGTCCAACTGAATCCAAATGACGATGATCCCAAACACAAACATAAAGAAATAATTTCTAATGGTCATACGACTACGGTTCACATGTAGGTTTCAGGAGTGTAAACAAAGGCTCTTGTTGACGAAGGATTGCCCACAACTAGGACTCCCCACTCAAGGGTTCAAACGACCAAGTGAGCGCACCTTTTTTATACCTCACGGTACGTGCCAACGAGTTACGGTGTGTGACTGACTGTCAAATGGATTCCCCATTGTAGATTCCCCAGATTGAGGGTGGAGCGAGGCTCTCTTAAGTACCCAAGCCCCTTAGGCTCTTATCGCTTGGTGTCAGGAATAAACAACGAGTCCTCCAAATTATTCCATCACAGTAGGCTACAAGTAGATGACTATCTAGGTGCCTTCACAGCTTTTCCTTATAGAAATGTAGTGAGTGAAGGAAGACACCAAACCATTACCTATCCTTAAGAATGCCTTTGATTAAACTCCCTAAACCCACAGTAGACATGGTTAATTAAAGCACAAATCATAAACATTACAAGACATTATTTCGGGGCCGATTCTCTATCCCCAGTGGAGTCGCCAGACTGTAGGACACAGAAATGGACGACGATGTTCCGGGCTTGCGGCCCGGTTGGGAGTACTGAGTAGCCCGCGGGGGACTAAACCGGAGAATAAAATGGAGTCGCCACCCGGTGTGAATCGGGAAAATAATTTAAGGCCGTACTCACCCCTTGCAAGGGAAGACCTCAAACCGTTGGGTTCGGAATGGTCCCTTACTTATACCACTTGTAATGAACAGATTTGTGCAATAATTTAACTAAGTCTACACAACATACATGTCCAAGAATAACCTAAATCTAATTCGCATTCATAAAAATAAATCCTATGTCTAAGTCATCATGATTTAAAAGTAAGTCGGAATAACGACAAATGTACAATATCGCACAATGAGCATACTGAATTATCAAACACGAAAACTAAATAACAACCTAGTCATAAACGTAGATTAAACTCCTATTGCGAAAGAAAATAACTATAACATACATAAGGAAATAACGTACCAACGACCTAATCATGCTTTAAAATAAATAACATACTAAACTAATTCATGCTTAAGAAATAAATAACTTACTAACAACCTAATCATGCTCGAATACAAGGTTGGTTGAAACGAAATACGTGTGTCTCTCAAGTGGTACGTGGCATTGTATCCCGAGTACAAACCGCAATACCGTCCATTCGGAATCGGCTACGGAATTTACGTTCGGGTTTCCATCCGATATACCGCAAGAGAAAACACATATTTCATTCATCCGGAATTCACATCATGCAATCTCATGAATATTATAAATTAACACATGCGAAATGAACATGTGGCCAAGGAATTTGGCCGTTCTTAATGTAGGACATCGCATACCCGGTTGGACGTATTCCACGTCAACTGAGCATGCCGTGTCCAGGACAACAAAATAAAATATAACAAAGGGTGCCCTCAGGTCGTACCTTTTAAGTCACTTTTTGGGAGTGTATTTCACGGTGCCGGAAGGGTTATCATTCCGCTGTTTTTCACAGGTCTGCTGTTTCTACTATTTTCACTGTTTTCGCTGATTCGCTGTTTCCACTGTTTTCACTCGCTGCTTTCTCTGTTTTTTGTTCTGCAGTTTTAAGGCTATCTCTCGGGATTTATTTTTGGTACTAACGGCTACTGGTTTGGGATCGGTTCTGGGGTAATTTGAGGGCTGTTTCGGTTTGCTGTATGGAGGGGTTGTTGTATTTGTGAGGTTACTGGAGGTCAGTTTGTGCGTGAGGCAGTGGACGTGAAGGCAGTGCTTTGTGCGTGCAGTGAGGGGACTTGGCGTGAGGCAGTGGATTGAAGGTAGTGGCTGGGTAGTTTACGTGCATGAGTGGTCTGTTACGTGTGTGGAAGGCTTGTGGCGTTGAAGGCAGACTGTTGGTGCATGGAACAAGAGTTACGTGGAGTTGAGGCTAGGCATGAAGGGGCTGTTACGTGAGGGATGAAGGCTATGGCTGATGTGTGGTTCACGTCCAGGGGGCTTGGCAGGGAGTGTTGGACGTTGTAGTGGCGATGGGTTATGGCGTGAGTGGCTGTTGATTTGTGAGGGGATAATGAGCGTGAAGGGTTTTGTGGCTTGTGAGTGCAAGGTGTTGAGGGCTACGTGAAGGACTACTTCATGTGGGTTATTTGGCGTGGTGAAGGGACTTGGTACGTGGTTTGGGCTGTTGTAGAGAGATGATGACGTGGAGAATGAGTGAGGTGTGAGTGGTCTGCTTGTGCGTGGCAGTTTTGGGTTGGTGAGGAGTGGTTGTGTGTCACGGTTTGCCGAGTTTGAAGGTGGCGTGAGGTCTGGTTGAGGGAAGGGCTGTTGATGTCGGTTTGATGATGGTTAAAGGGGCAGTTGTTTTGGCAAGCTTTAGGGACATGAGGTGAGTTGCATGTTGATGGCGTGAGATGGCATGTCTGTTTTTTAGGTTTAGGGGCTGCGTGAAGGTGGCTTGTGAGCTGTGTGCGTTGAGTGGCAGTGTATGGGCGTGAAGGAGGGCTGCTGCCGTGAGAGGTGTTGAGTGCTAAGGCTGATGGCGTGTTGAGTGCTAGGGTTTCTTCATTTGTTTTACGTGAGTGTGAGCTGAGTGGGGAGAGAGCCGAATGTTTAGGGTTTTTTGTGTGTGAAGTCCTTTTTTGGGTATTTCATAGAGGGTGCATGGCTTTTTGTGTTTGGTGATGGAATTGTTTGGTGATGGAATTATTGGGTGAGATGCATGTGAGGTGCATGGGTTGTTTTTGTTATTTTGTGTTTGATTAAAGGTGATTTACGTGGGTGAGGGTTAGGTTTATTTAGTTGTTTGGCTTTTAGGGTTTGTTTTGGTCTGTTGGATTGGGAGGTATTATGGCAAATTGGTTTGTGTGTTTTATTCTGTGAATGAGGTGTATGGGCGTGAGGGGTGGTTTAGTGAGAGAGAGGCGAGGCCGAGAATTTGTTTAAGATTTAGGCCGGGAATAAATTTAAAACAGAGATCGAACGAGTAAACCTGAAGCTAAACGGGCGAACCAAAACCAACGAGGTATCAATTTCTGACACTTCCCTTCCGACGTCCGTTTCCCGCGACTTCCACAACTTAAAAGGTAGTGCCTCCGAATGAGACTCATCATAGGGACTTATATGCAAAAATACAGTGCCTACACTTATTACCTCGTTATTCTTTGTTTTCTCTTCTCACCTATTCCCCTCAATGTAAATAAGGTTTCTTTAGAAGTGTAGTGTAACGGGTAGAAGTGATACATGTGCTAGCGGGAGAGAGAAAGAGAGAGATTTGATCTAGGATCAATGTGTAAAGTATCCATCTGCATATCATTATTATTTAATTATACACACTTTATTATGTATTTAGAATGCATGTTTAAGGGTGTATGATGATGAGACCTTAACAAAGATAATAAATTGGTTTCCAATTTGCACTCGAAAAACCCTCGCAAAATATTAAGCGACTTTCCTTCCATTGAGTGATTCTCACTCAAGATCCGAGACTGGCATTGGCTTGTTGGCCAAAGTCAAGGCCTTTGGCCAAATTGCTATTTTATCCTTTTATAATTAGATTACTTGAATATATAAATGATAAAAGTCCTTATGATTAGGTTCAGATTATAAGATATGAGACAATATCAATCCACTAAGGTTTAATCATTAAATATCCCTAATCATAGTATTATCGAGACTGGACATCGATAATGCGGAATAGACTAGTATTGCACTTGTGCGTGTTATAGAAGCATAACAACATAGTTCTCATATATTTAAGTATTGGATACTTATGCAAGTGTGACAGGAGGTTGTGTTTACCGATGGTACGGGAACAGCTTCGCTCTGGATAGACCCCTCGGAATCCCATTGGTAGTATAACTATGTGTCTATAGGAATCCGATTCAGGGTAGGTGTATTTGGTCTTAACCTGAGACTTGCATCGCTAATACTTATGACAATCAATACACTTTGGTTTTGGTCGTCCGGGACTTTAACAGGTTATGTGTACGCCTCTTTTGGGTTTATTGAGAATCATAGTGTATTGGGTGTGATGTCAAGACGGAAGTATCACTGCAGTCATATGGAGACGATGATCACGCAGGGATACATAATTGGTTCTCTATTATGTTGCAACTATCGTGATAATATGACAAGGTCATGATTATCCGATTATAGAGACTAGTTGCTTGTGATCCGATATATACTTCGTACGGGGTAGGCACTATTCCAGCCCCAGGCCTTGCATGTGACGTCCGATACTGGATCGCAATACGCAATACTACGTATACTACACCTGACAAAGATGATATATTCCTTAAAGAATATTTCTGGAGAATTGGGTAGGCACGGTGCTTTGCTAGAAGCTAACCATGTCTTGTAAATCGTTAAGAACGTGGTACGGGGTACGCACATATTCGGATAGTCCGACGACCGGATTTACTGCCAACATATCCACGGATCTCATGGGTCACTTTCTGAAGATTCATCGTTGACGTATGACTCGAACATAATTAATTTGGGATTAATTATTAGAGAGAGAAAATTAATCTGGGATTAATTACGGCGAGAATTTATATGGGTTAAAATTCGAATACAAGAGAGACAACGATTAATTTAGAATTAATCGATAAATAATATATATTCGAAATATTAAATGAAATTAGATTTCATAACGGAATAAAATTAGATTTTAATTTGGGCGAACGAATTAATTTAGAATTAATTCGCGAGCGACTTTAATAGTAATTTTGCTAGGCACAATTATTTAATTAAATTTGATTTAATTACGTCACAACGGAAAAATTCGTTAATTCAGAATTAACGAACCCGAGCCCGGAATGTGTTTGCGGGCCCACTCGGATTTTGAATCAAGTGGGGCCCACCACAAGTCACATCACTTGTCACTTTACTTACCTTTATGGTGATGGAAGTTAGTATTAGTTGATGGAAACTTGTAATACACATTTCATTATTTTATTTGATAGGTTGAGTGACATTTACTAAATGTTGTATTTGGTATATGACTTTTATTTTTGGAAAATAATTTCACTTAACACACTCATCAATCTTTTTTCTCTCTTCACTGAAAATTGAACTATATTCCTCTCCATCTCCAAAAGCTGAGAGTTGCTCTCTTCAAAAGGAAAAATTTTGTAGCAAAACTTTCCTAAGCTAACACTAAAAGGAGTCAACAGAGGTGATAGGGAAACATCCCTTGAGTTTGGAATCTCATTCACCAAGCTTGGAACTCAACATACAATCAAAGAAGATCTTGGAGAACTTCTCAAGGAGCAAAAATTTTGTTCTCAACACATCCACACAACCGATCGTTGTAAGTATTTTTCCGCATTCTTACTTCGAGTATTCACTTCTTTTATGCTTAAATGATCTTGGAATTGTTCTTAGAGAACCCAACAATGGTATCAGAGCCATTTTAAGCATGAAATGAACTTAGGGTTTATATACTTTATTTTGGGGATTTTGTGATTTGAGCATAATATCTTCAAATTGATGGTTTGGTTAAGCTTGGATGATGTTAAATTAGATTTTTGCATCTTAAATTTGAGAAAATAAATTGGATAAATTTTCCCTAATTTTGCTTACCTTGGCTGAATATAGGGGTGTCAATTTGGGTCAGGATTCGTTTATTCGTTCGATTCGATTCGCTTTAAAGCGAATACGGGTTTGGAAAAATGGATTCGTTTATTAAATGGGTCAATTCGATTCGATTCGTTTATTAAACGAATCGAATCCGAATTTGAGGTCATCGATTCGTTTATTCGTTAAGGATTCGTTTATTAAACGAATCATAAACGAATCGAATCCGAATCGAATTCGTTTAATACCCGTTTAATATTATTACAAATTTACCCTTAAAATTTTCAAATGTGTTTAATTGTACCAGAGATATTTTAGTAATTTACATTTAACCTAAAATTTTTTCTTCATAACATTTCCCTCTGCAGCAGCAGCCGCCTCTCTCATTCTTTCAATCTCCTCTCTCAACCTAAAACTCTCTAAACCTAAAACTCTCTCAATCGACAATCGCACGCACCTGTATGCAGGATATGCTCTTAGTTCTGTTGAAGGGCGAGTTGCAATGGAGTTTTTTGATCTGTCAGAAGCTAGCCAAGCGAAAAAGTACCTCTCCATATTTTTTTTATCATATTCTGCAGTTCATCATATATCTTTAGTTTAATACATGCCTGGTATCTGCAATACAACGCATCATAATTTTGTTTTAATAAGCAATGCATCTGTTTCTTTTGTGTCTTTATTGCCATGACAATGTCTATCGATCTATCATTCTGCTTCGTACTCATGTTTTTGTGTAGATATGCATTTAAGTGCCACAGAAAATCAGAGGCTGGAAGGGATATTGTGTATCCAGTGAATGCCATTGCCTTCCACCCCATGTAAGTTTCTAATTTGTATCTTTGATAAATTCATTGATAAAAGACTTAAAGGAGAGGCCAAAGTTCAGATACTCTGAAGGGTTTGGGTCAGTTTTACTCCTTTTTTGTTTTTGAATATTATTGACAAACTGATATTCTGTAAACAATGCTTATTTGAATGGTTCAAATTGATAATATAAATGCAATATTCGTAGGCATCAAACATGGTGCCTGTAAGCTAGTTTAATGGTAAATTCAGGAATCCAAGCCGCAGGCCCACTTGGAGTCCACTGAACTGTTCTCACATATGAGTTCGTCTGTCTCAGAATGCAACTGGTTAGACATGTTTGTGAGTAGCTGAGCTCCAAAATACATATTTTATAAACTTGATGCCGCTTGGATGGATCCTTAGGCTTGGCCTTCTATTTTTTGTTTTCTTGGAGTTTCTTTAGAGTTCAAGTCATTATTGTGCTTGGAAAATTTTCAATTGGCTCTTTGTAAATTCTTAAAACAGTTATAAATTCTTTTCCTACCTCCTTATTGAAAAATTAATGCTTGAATGGCTACTGGTTTTGCATTATTATCAGTATTGTAACAGTATAAAGTCATATTCTTTAGTTTTGATTTTTTATGAATTTACTTCTTTTTATTTACAGGGAAATGGATACCAACTTTTGATTTTTTTGTATTTTATTTTTATTAAGCGAATCGAATACGAATATTCGATTATTAAACGAATACGAATCGAATAAACGAATTGATGCGAATAATAAACGAATCGATGCGAATAATAAACGAATTGAATGCGAATAATAAACGAATCGGATGTGAATAGTAAACGAATAATAAATTCTATTCGATTAATTTGATTTATGTAAACGAATAAACGAATCGAATACGAATATTCGTTTATTAAACGAATCGAATCCGAATCCTAATATCAGGATTCGTTTATAAACGAATCGAATTCGAATTTAGTGCATTACGATTCGATTCGTTTAGAATTCGTCACGAATTCGATTCGTTTATTCGTTTTGACACCCCTAGCTGAATATTGGATCCTTTGTACCTCATGGTGATTTTATTTTTTTAGACCATTGGATGTGTTTAAAATGCTTGGATATATTGATTTGTGATTTAATTTGATTGAAATCAAAATTGATGAATAAATCCCATGATTGCCGTGAATGAAAGAGCATGTTAATGACTTGATTTTTTTTCAATTGTGTTGGACATGAATTGAATATAATAAAGCATGATTAATTAATTAAATTGGTGTTTTGGAAATGTTAATTTAACTAATTAATTATGGCTATACACTTTAATTAAATAAATTGTGATATTTGGAATATTAGAATTTAATTAATTAGGCTTAATTTTGAATTGGGCTAAAATTGTTATATTTGGGCCTAATGGGCTTGGTTGGGCCAAGTTGGTTTAAGACAATTGGATTGGATCCAAATTAGGCCTAAAACCATTCCGTTAAGTCCAAATATAATAAATGAGCCTTTTAAATTTAATTGGGCCTAATGGGCCAAAATTAATTTTATGGCAAATGGTGATACCTTATTGGGCTTTGGTTGCCAAAGTCCATGCCTTAAGAAATTAATTAAAGCTCATTGGACTTTAATTAATTAACATTGGATGTTAATTGGGTCTTTGAGACCCATTAAGATTAGATTTAGAATCTAAGTCGTAAAGGCACATTAATAAAGTGTAATTATTTAATTTGGAATTAAATAAGAATTAGTATTGAATACAAATTAAATTGGATTTAAAATTGTAATTTGATATAATTAAAGAATACGCACTTTGAGTACGTATTCTTAAAACGAGTTGGACTCGCGTAAATCAAATCGTTGTTGGAACATTTGATGATCACTTAATTCAAAGATTAATTAATTGGATTAGATTGATTGAATAACATGCTTTGTGTGAATACATGGATGTATTGTATGAATAATGTATATCAGATGGATATTAGATGGGTGAGGGCAATTTTGGAAATTGTTGTAATAAATTTAGAATTTATTAAATTGGACCTGCGTGTCCAGCCTTTATCTCTTGACTCTTTGTAATTCTCTTCTCACCAATTCCCCTCAATGTAATGAGGTTTCTTTATTGTATTATGTAATTGGGTAGAAGTTAGAATAGTGCTAGCCGGGGAGAGGAAATTGAGTGACTTGTTCTAGAAACAATTTGTGAGATATCCATCCGCATATCATTATTATTTTATTTATCGCACCTTATTATGCTTTTAGAATGCATGCTTAAGGGTGTATGATGAGACCTAATCAAAGATAATAAATTGGTTGCCAATTTACGCGAAAAACCCCCAATCAAATATTAAGCGTTTTCCTTCCATTGAATGGTTCTTTCTCAAGATCCAAGATTGGCATTGGTTTGTTGGCCAAAGTCAAGATCAATGTCCATCGTGGATGTGTTTGAACCATGAAAGCTTTGTTCCATATCGCATGTCTTGGGCAAGTTATGATTTATTGGCCAAAGTCAATGTCACTTCTTGTTCATCAACATGGATTACGAAGTTTTCCTAAGTCAATTGGTCCCGCTTAATTGGAATCATTAAGCTTGTTGAGCCAAAGCCAAGGCTTAGTTGATTCAAATGAAATGGTTAGGAAAATATATTGGATATATTGGCATATATATTGTATATATTTTTTGGACTTGGAGGTCCACCTACCGGATCTAGGAATTAGATGAGATCCAATTGATCTTAGAGATCTACCTAGTTAAATATCATACAGCTTGTTGGCCAAAGTCAAGGTTGTGTGTTATTTAACGGGATCCTAGCCCACTAGGAAACTAGGCTTCCCGAGTACTCAACAGAGGGTTAGAGGCTCGCCGAAAAATAGTGGGAGGCTAGTATTGAATTTTCAATTTCGTTCAAATACTTGCCAATACGCGCTTTCAAATTATTTCGTCATTCTATGTATTTATTAGTTTGACTAATATTTTATTATTTTCTTCTAACAGTTGGACTGTACCCAAAAATCGTTAATTGAATAGTTAGACTATTGTAATTAAAATGACTGGAAAGATCGGGGTTAGAGACATTATCATGGGCGAAAATGTCTTTAATGGTGCGAACTTTCCTAACTAGGATATGAACCTCATGATTGTCCTGGGGGCTGAGAGAATGCTCTATACGATAGAGAGACCTCTCGGGCCTAAGCGCGGAAATGAGAAGCCGTTTGAGCTTGAACTTTGGAAGACTTATAGCGATGATAACTCACATGCTCAATCTGTCATGCTCGCTGCAATGACCCCTCAATTTCGTCACCAGAACAAGGGATTGGATCCATATACTATGATGGAAAAATTGAAGGATCTTAATTGATCTAACCTTAGATCGCAAAGGTATGAATTGCAGAAGAAGCTCTTTCGTTCTCGAATGTCAGAGGGTACGTCTGTCGAGCACCATGTGTCGTAGATGATTGCTGACATCGAATAGCTGGGTCAGCTAGGCATAACCTTTGAGGCTGAGACTTCTATAGATTTGATCTTGCAGGCACTTCCTGACAGCTGGAGTGGGTTCATAATGAACTACAATATGATGAACCAAGACCATACTCTTGGAGAGTTGATGGCAATGTTGCGTGAAGCAGAAAAAGATCTTTTAAAAGGCAAAAAGCACGAGGTGCACTTCGCTTCAACATCTCAGTCTCCCAAGGCTTGGCCGAAGGCTACTGGAGCTGTAAAGAAGAAGAAGAAGAAGAAGAAGAATGGCAAAGGCCTAATCGTCAAAGTCTTCTAGGAAGGCAAATGACAAATCCCAAGATGTATGCCTGCAGTGTGGCAAACAGGGTCACTCGAAGCGTGACTGTTGTGATTACAAGTCGCACATGAAGGAAATCAAAGCGGGCAAGGCACCGGCTTCAGGTATGTTTGTTATAGAAATAAACATGTCTACTACTAGTTTTAAAAATTGGATTTTTGATTCTGGTTGTGGTACTCATATATGTACTGATGTGCAGGATCTGCAGATTAGCAGGAGACTGGCCTCAGGGGAGATTGATCTACGAGTTAGAAACAGGACCAAAATCGTTGTTTTGGCTGTAGGGACTTATAATTTGGAACTGCCCTCAGGGCATGTACTAAACTTATCAGACTGTTATTATGTACCTAGTTTGACTAGGAATATTATATCTGTATCTTGTTTAGCCCAATGTGGGTATACTTTTGTATTTAGAAACACTGGGTGTTTTATGTATAAAAATGATATGGAGATATGCAGTGCGGATGTGAATAATGGTCTTTATATTTTGAATATAAATCAATCTCAAACATATAATGTAACAAACAAAATGCTTAAACTAAGTAACAAAGATGAAACTTATAGGTGGCATTGTTGTCCGAGACACATTAACAAGACTCGCATCTCCACACTTTCAAAGAGTGGGTACTTGGATGGATTTGATCCAAATTCATATGACGTATGTGAATCTTGTTTATTAGGCAAAATGCCTAAAACACCTTTTAGCGGTAAATGTGTACATGCCACCGAACTGTTAGCCATCGTTCATAGTGACGTATGTGGGCCCATATCTAGCCAGGCTAGAGGTGGATATGAATACTTTGTAACCTTTACGGATGACACATTTCATTATGGTTATGTGTATCTTATGAGACACAAGTCGGAAACCTTTCAGAAATTCAAAGAGTTTCGACACGAAGTAGAAAAACAGACCGGCAAAAGTATTAAGACATTACGATCGGACGGTGGTGGAGAATACTTGAGCAAGGAGTTTTTCGATTACTTGAAAGAGTATGGTATTCTTTCACAATGGACTCCTCCCGGAACACCGCAATTAAATGGTGTATCCGAATGGCGAAACCGAACTTTGTTGGACATGGTAAGGTCGATGATGAGTCACACTGAGCTACCTATTTCCTTCTGGGGATATGCATTGAACAATGCAATACTTATTTTGTATAAGGTTCCATCAATGTCTGTTCAACAGACTCTATATGAGATACGGACAGGAAAGAAACCAGATTTCTCATTCCTGAAGATTTAGGGTTGCTGGGAATACGTTAAATGTTTGGATGGTACCAAACTTGAACCAGAATCGAATAAGTGTCTATTTGTAGGTTATCCTAGGGAAACCAAAGGATATTACTTTTACAACCCACAAGAGAACAAAGTATTTGTTGCTCTCATGCGGTTTTCCTCGAAAAGGAATTCATAAATGCAGTGGTAAGTGGGAAGAAAGTAGAACTTGATGAAAATCGGAGTGATACTGTTCCTGGCACAGAATCTTTAACGGAACACGAACAGTTCATCAGGGATGAGACTGTACCACAATCTTCGAATACACAAGAATCGCGAAGGTCGGAGAGAGTCAGAAAACAACCTGAGAGGTATGGGTTTCTGATCTCACCTCATGTGGATATTAATCTTATTGAGGAAGATGAACCGGCTACGTATGAGGAAGCGATATAAAGTATCGACTCCGTTTTATGGCAAGATGCCATGAAATCCGAAATGGATTCCATGTACACCAACCAAGTTTGGACACTGGTTGATGCACCAAAAGGCGTAAAGCCTATTGGTTGCAAATGGGTTTTCAAGAAGAATACCGACATGGATGGCAACATACAAACGTACAAAGCTAGGCTTATAGCGAAAGGGTATCGTCAATGACATGGTGTCGATTACGACGAAACCTTTTCACATGTTGCCATGATTAAATCCATTCGGATAATGCTTGCTATTGCTGCATATTTCGATTACGAAATATGGCAGATGGACGTCAAAACCACTTTCCTTAACGGAAACCTTTTGGAGGATGTTTATATGCAACAGCCTGACGGTTTTGTCATACCAAAACATGAAGACAAGGTTTTCAAGTTAAATCGATCCATTTATGGATTGAAGTAAGCATCGCGTTATTGGAACCAACGTTTTGATGAGATCATAAAAGAATATGATTTCATTCAAAATGAGGATGATCCTTGTGTATATAAAAAGGTTAGTGGGAGCGCACTGACATGCATTGTCCTTTACGTTGATGATGTATTGCTTATTGGCAATGACATTTTCATGTTACAATCGGTGAAAGCTTGGCTTTCATTATAAATCTTCATGAAAGATCTGGGAGAAGCAGCTTTTATTCTGAGAATAAAGATCTACCGTGATAGATCTAGAAAGCTGCTTGGACTCTCCTAGAGCACGTACATTGACAAAGTGTTGAAGAGATTCAACATGGAACAGTCTAACAGGGGACTGTTGCCAATGTCACATGGTGTCACTCTATCTAAGGACATGTGTCATAAAACTCAAGATGAGAGAGACAACATGAGTCGGATCCTGTTCGCTTCGGCAGTCGGATCGATCATGTATTCCATGATATGTACGCGACCTGATGTCTCATATACTTGGAGCATTGTAGTCGCTATCAGGCCGATCCAGGTGATGGTCACTGGATGGCGGTTAAGAACATCCTTAAGTATCTTAGACGAACTAAGGATGCTTTCTTAATCTATGGAGATGGAGAACTTGAGGTAACTGGGTTTACCGATGCAAGTTTCCAAACCGATAAAGACGATTGTAAGTCGTAATCCGGGTACATATTTTGTTTGAATAATGGAGCAGTAAGCTGGAAATCTTCCAAGCAAGAGACTGTTGCCGATTTAACAACAGAAGCGAAATATATTGTTGCAGCTGAAGCTGCAAAAGAGGCATTTTGGATCCGTAAATTACTAATTAGATTAGGAGTAGTTCCGTTAGCAACTGAGCCCGTTCCATTGTATTGTGACAATAACGGGGCTATAGCACAGGCTAAGGAACTGCAGTCTCATCAACGATCCAAGCATGTTCTTCGAAGTTTCCATCTGATTCGTGAGATCATACATCGTGGCGATGTGAAGATCGAGAAGGTCGCATCATATGACAACATTGCAGATCTGCTGACAAAAGCTTTTCCTCAGTAAAAGTTGAGCGACATGTACATAGTTCAGGTGTTAGATGTTTGAGTGACTGGCTACAGGACAAATGGGAGATTGTTAGACAATTATGACCCATATCGTCACTATTTGTAAAAGACATTGTGGTTTTTGTACAAATTAACTATGTGACAAAGGAAATTGTTATTTTATCATTTTGTAATTAGATTACTTTAATATATAAATGATAAAAGTCCTTATGATTAGTTCCGGATTATAATATATGAGACAATATCAATCCACTAAGGTTTAATCATTAAATATCCCTAGTCATAGTATTATCGAGACTGGACATCGATAATGCATAATAGACTAGTATTGTACTAGTGCGTGTTATGGAAGCATAACAACATAGTTCTCATATATTTAAGTATTGGATACTTATGCAAGTGTGATAGGAGATTGTGTTTACCGATGGTATGGGAACAGCTTCGCTCTAGATAGACCCCTCGGAATCCCATTGTTAGTATGACTATGTGTCTATGGGAATCCGATTCAAGGTAGGTGTATTTGGTCTTAACTTGAGACTTGTATCGCTAATACTTGCGACAATCAATACGCTTTGGTTTTGGTCGTCTGAGACTTCAATAGGTTCTGTGTACGCCTCTTCTGGGTTTATTGAGAATCATAGTGTATTGGGTGTGTTGTCAAGACGGAAGTACCACTTCAATCATACGGAGATGATGATCACGCAGGGATACAAAACTGGTTCTCTATTATGTTACAACTATCGGGATAATCTGACAAGGTCATGTTTATCCGATTATAGAGACTAGTTACTTGTGATCCGATATATGATTCGTACGGGGCATACACTATTCCAGCCCCAGGCCTTGCATGTGACATCCGATACTGGATCGCAATACGCAATACTATATATACTGCGTCTGACAAAGATTATTTATTCCTTAAATAATATTTATGAAGAATTGGATAGGCATAGTGCTTTGCTAGAAGCCAACCATGTCTTGTAAATCGGTAAGACTCGAACATAATTAATATGGATTAATTATTAGAGAGAAAAATTAATCTGGGATTAATTACGGTGAGAATTTATCTGGGATAAAATTCGAATAGAAGAGAAAGAACAATTAATTTAGAATTAATCGATAAAATAATATATATTCGATATATTAAATGAAATTAGATTTCATAACAGAATTAAAATTAAATTTTAATTCGGGCGAACAAATTAATTTAGAATTAATTTGCGAGAGACTTTAATAGTAATATTGCTAGGCATAATTATTTAAATAAATTTGATTTAATTACGTCGTAACGGAAAAATTCGTTAATTCGGAATTAACAAACCCGAGCCCGGAATGCGTTTGCGGGCCCACTCGGATTTTTAATTAAGTGGGGCCAACCATAAGTCACATCACTTGTCACTTTACTTACCTTTATGGTGATGGAAGTTAGTATTAGTTGATGGTAATTTGTAATACACATTTCATTATTTTATTTGATAATTTGAGTGACATTTACCAAATGTTGTATTTGGTATATGACTTTTATTTTTGGAAAATAATTTCACTTAACACACTCATCAATCTCTTTTCTCTCTTCACCGAAAATTGCACTCTCTTCCTCTCCATCTCCAAAAGCCGAGAGTTGCTCTCTTCAAAAGGAAAATTTTTTTAGCAAACTTTTCCTAAGCTAGCAGTTAAAGGAGTCAACAAAGGTGATAGGGAAACATCCCTTGAGTTTGGAATCTCATTCACCAAGCTTGAAACTCAACATACAATCAAATAAGATCTTGGAGAACTTCTCAAGGAGAAAAAATTTTGTTCTCAACACATCCA
Organism: Zanthoxylum bungeanum; assembly: GCA_019454045.1. NCBI lineage: Eukaryota > Viridiplantae > Streptophyta > Magnoliopsida > Sapindales > Rutaceae > Zanthoxylum > Zanthoxylum bungeanum. The sequence continues at coordinate 40,856 of SKCR01029390.1, read as the reverse complement.
CACAACCGATCGCTGTAAGTATTTTTCCGTATTCTTACTTCGAGTATTCACTTATTTTATGCTTAAATGATCTTGGAATTGTTCTTAGAGAACCCAACAATGGGCTTACTAATTATTTCTCAAGTGACCGGGTCAACCTGCCTTGGTAATTGGTTGATCGGTTAATCATTTTCGTAGTATTTTTTCGAAAAATGATTTCGTAAAATTTTCATCGTGTTTCACAATTTATTATATTATTACTTGTTAAAAAATAATATATTTAGGTGAAATGAGAAGGAATTAGAGGTATTAGATACCGACTAATTCATTTGGAAAATTTTAAAATGTTTAAAAATTATTTTTGCCTAAAATCGCGCTTTTGTCGCCTAAACGCCAACAAAAGTGATATCGGAGCAACTGATCCCACTTCCAAAATAATATTTCATGCTAATAAATATTTGATATTTATTCCTTTTTTTTCACATGCTTAAATAAAATTGATTGGATCAATTTTTTAACTGTTTGATTATAGTTGGAAAAAATCCTATAATAAGGTTTTATTATTTATGTGTGTATGTGTACATTTTTTATTGGCCTGTCTTGTCAATATAGATAGAAATTGGTTTCTATGGACTTGGCCACAGTATGGGTGAGGTTTATATGAATTAATTTACACCGGTAAAACTTATTTGATAAAGGACAAATTCAAGTGAAAGTGCAAACCGATATATATCAAAGTAGTGAGGTAATGCATAAGTATCTTGAACTTGTTATTGAAAAGTATTTCCTATGACACGTCCCATCCAATAAATGCCCAAGCAATAAGGATCAGAAATGGTTTAGGACTGAAACTAGGAGTGACCTTTGTTGTGATTGATAATTGTTATCTGTTCGTGAACATTCGTAGGCATAATATGCCAAAGATTTGTGTCCAAATATGTTTTTGATATCTGATTCCTACTATAGAATTTAAGTAAATTATTAAATTCTCATTTTTTTTTTGTTTGGGATTAAAAAATTACATAAAGTAGTGGGAGAGAATCTTTAGATTAAAAATCCATGATATGTTAGATGTTGTTTTACATTGATGAAATTACTTTATCTACATATCTTTTTTTATTTTGTTAAATTTTATGATGGCAGCTACCACTTATTCTAATTATTTTATACGCGTCCTTGATGCAAACAAACTGGCTGGCTTTGAAAACTTTTTAAAATGGGAATTAGTTCTTAAGATTGTCTTAAGATCTGAAAAGCTGTGATATATACTGGAGAGTCCAGTACCTATAGATATTACTCCCGAGTCTACACCTGAGAAGATGGAGACTTTATAGAAATGGAAGGATGATGACATGACAGTCAGGTCTGTCAATCTTTGTTCAATGTCTCATGATCTAAAGAGGCAATATATTAATATCTTTGACTTATGCAACATTATCACCTAGCTTATGGAGTTGTTTTTGAACCAATATCAAGTCCTGGCATACAAATTCTAAGTTGAATTGTTCCACGCTCGTCTGGCTGATGGTAAGCTAGTGAGTCCACATGTCTTGCACAAGATGGATATTATTCAGCATCTTAGGAGGTGCAAATTCCAGCATAATGATACTTTGAGAAGAAATCTGATTCTAGGCTCACTCCTACCATAATATTCCTAGTTTATCATGAACTTCGACATGCAAGATATTTACTATTCTTAGAGTTATCTACATAGGATGTTGCAGACAATAGAGGACGATATTAAGAAAAGGTGTAACGACACTCATTTTTAAGTCATTTTTGCCTAGTTCTTTTACTTCCCAATCTACGAAATCGGAAAAGAAGAAGAAGAAAAGGGCAAAGAATACTAATTCTGGTATTTCTCCTAAAGGAAAGGTAGTGAAGTCTGGCAAGTCAAAGAGGAAGATGGTCGAGGACAAGTGTAATACCTCGGTAATACTGACGACCACTATGTTATAGGAGTACAATACAGGATATAAATTATGCTATACCGTGTATGCGCTTGTGGAATTACATTTCGGACATTTGATGTATCCTTTAAAATTCCGATACGAAATTTACTTTCGGTTCCACTCCGAATATCCTTTAGTATTTTTGCCATTATTTTTTTGTAAAACCTCCGATTTTTATGGATTTCATATCTTCGGAAAGGTAAAACCGAGACCTATATTTTTCGTGTTGAATGACTTCCTAAATTCAAAACCAAACAAGGTAAAAAAACACAGCTCAAAAATTTGGATGAATAGTACCCGAGGACTAGTCTACAGAATTCTCAAAATTTCTGATATTTTTACCATTTAACAAATTAGCCCCTAGTATAAATATGAGGCAATATTCATTCATCTCTAAAATTGGGAAAGAGGAGAAACGTGAATGGGAAAAGAAGAAGAAAGAAGGGAAAAGAAAGAGGGGAACCATTTTCTTAACCAAATTTAATGAGGAAGCAAAGACAAATCAACACACAACAAGCTAAGAAGAGGAATAGCAAGCTTAGAAGATTTGACTGTTGAAGGAAATCAAGTGAGTTGAGGTAAGGAATCTTGGCAGAAAACTTAGATTGTGGAGTTTTGATAAAGTGATGTTATATTGGTGTTGTTGGCATACTATTGATTGCATTAAGAGGGATAATGAACTAGGAGTGTGGACGTCGCGACACTCAATACTTAGAGTCGCGACGCGGGTCATGAGGATGCTCTCTGCCTCGAGTTTGATTATGTGAGTGACGCGACGCTCAACACCCAGCTTCGCGATGCGTAACAAGCAGATGCTCTATGCCTCAGGTCTAACTAAGTGGGAGTCGCGACGTGCAACGTCTGGCGCCATGACGCACACCCCTTTTCCAGGTTCAGGTTTAGCCAATTTCGATTCCATCCTAGAATGTTAGAAGGCATCCTAAGGTTTAGTATCAGCGTACATACATGCATTATGGCATGTCACAAACATAATAGGTCATATAGTGATAATAGTTCCGAAACATATTCACGACTTATGTACTAAATAAGTTCATCAATTATAGATTATTGGCAGGAACCACAATCTTTCTTGATAAAATGGAGTAGTGCTACCCAGATTCCAAATTAGTGAGTGAACCTTTTTCTTTTCAAGTTAATATTTACTTATTTGTTTTTAATTCGAGACTTACTTTTAAATGCATTATGACGTGTTAGCCAATATGATTTCCAGTTATTTCATAAATGAGAATGTTTTGAGAAGTTTTGAGATTAAAAGTATGATTTTATTTATTTTAGAGGCATGTGGAAAAACCTACCTCAGATGTGACTTATGGAATTGACAGATATAGACATGTGCACATATAGAGCATGACTAGGGGGATGACGATACGTAACACCCATAAATCCTAGTTTTACGGCTAGAGGGATGGCGATACGTAATGCAACTACACCCTAGATTTAGGGACACGATGATGTCATGCATTCTGGAATGGCGATACGTCCCAATGATATGGATTTGCACATCTGGCTCTAGTTCAGTGGCTTAGGGGACGGCGAGACGTAACGCCCTAAGACCACTAGTAAGGCGTATAGGGGGACGGTGATACACAATGCCTCCATGCTTAAGGTTTCCTACAGATTCCCAAAGATCTTATTTTCATAAAAAATATAGTTTTATGAAAGAGTTTTCAAGAGAAACAGTTTTATGAGAATCTCATAGTTTTACAAACAGAAAGGATTTCCATAAGAGTTTTCATAGAATCAGTTTTCAGAATAGATCAGTTTTCTTGAGATGAATTTTGATTTCAGAAAAATGACTGTTTCATAAAATCATTTCATTTTTCATTTTTTTAAATTTTCCACTCACTAGGTCGTTCAAACAATCTAACCCTCTACTCCCAGTGTTTCTATTTTGCAGGTTTACCCGGACGACGAGCTCGATAGGATAGATACTGATGGCAGTCACTAGGGTGTTGAGTCCATCTGGTCGAGTACAGAGGTTCAGCACAGTCAGTGTCAAAGTAAAGTTACGTATCATACATTTATACAATATAAGTCTTTGTAATGTGCTAAAAGTGTCTGTGAATTGAGTTGTAAAATAGAAGTATTGTTGAATACACAATTAAGAGTATTAAAATGCATTCCATGTTATTCAGTTGGACAATGGTCCCTATGCATGAGTTTTGATTGAGATGGGATTGGTAACAATGACCACAGTCAGCAAGTCAGAGGCTTAGGAGGATAGGTCAGCCTATTCCCTACCGGTAACATCTCCGGAAGGGAGATATTACAAAGTTGGTATCAGAGCATGGTCTAAGGAGTCAGTGACTGCAGTGGTACAGTGCTGGGGTGTTGTGTACATAGTATGCCCAAGATAATCTTATGCGAGACACTACCTCTCCAGTATCCGATCCTCGAGTACGTCCTCAAGTCTTATAGACATGTTAGTAAGATTTCCCAAAGCTATTTGAATATTATTCCTAATGAAAGTAACTATAATCTTTGTCCTAACAGAGAATCCTTCTATAGTCATCCTGATTTATTATCAGAAGTTCAAGACAAGTTATTAAAATAGATAGTAAAGTTCTAAGAATGCTCACCTAAGGGATTAAAAAGAGAAATTTATAAGAAAAGTAAGGAATGATGTACAGATGCTAAAAGCAACCAGAAGCAATAAAAGGTAGAGTTACACAATGAGATAATAGAGAAAATGTCAGAGCTTATAGTAGTAAGGATAATATAATAAGCCTGAGCAAGAATAAAAATGTCAAGTAGACCAGAGTAAGATTCCTTCACTCCCATAAAATTCTTTCAAGTAAATTCGATAGCCTTTGAGTACCTCGTATCGGTAGCAAGTTTTTAATATAACGAATGATAGTCAAAAAGATAAAAGAAACAAGAAATCTGATTTAGTTGTGGAAATTTCTAATAGACTTGAGATACCAAAAAGGACATAGAGATTCTAGACGCCCAAACATAGGCTCGTAAGCAAGTAAAATTAATTTCATAAGGAAAAATGATTAGTTGTCTTAACCAAGGAATCCGATATGGAGAAGGCCCTGATCTATACAGATTCTCACCTCTCAGTGATACCGGTTAAGGAAACTGTCCTGACAGAGTCTATCTCATACCTATCTTACATGAGTAATAGGCTCTACCAAGACATGGAATACCAGGATTTACCAAAAAGGGATCGGTACAGATTATAAGTCCACAGAATACACCAAATGTGGTAGAAACCTATATGAACGTAACAAACAGACTCATTAGATTGGAGACACTCAGGATTTACCAAAAAGGGATCGGTACAGATTATAAGTCAGGTGACGTAGCTGAAGCCTACAGTAAAAGCAGAACTTAATAAGAATAAACCACCACTAGCCTCGGTAACACAGCTTAGAGCCAAGAGATAGGAGATGGAAATAAATAATATAGATAGATGCGGAAAGTAATAAGGAAGTTTAGTACATATAGTAACATAGATAATATAGCTTGAAGGCAGTAATGCAAATGGAGGCCTCAGAATAATTGATAAAAGTTATGGAACACTAAAATATGGAGAAGTTGATGCAGATCCCAACAGAATGAACAATAATTCTTCTCTCCAGTAGCCCTACTCTAGTGAATATATAGACACCTAACCATACCATCACTGAGTTTAAACAATTAACAGTAATGTGTATAGTCAGATCTCTATGGAAAGCACATATTCACCCCACAAATTAGAGCCCAGTTGGGATTTGAACAAGTAAAGAAGAGAATCTAACAAGGTAGACAAGTCACGAAATAGTAAGATAGCCGAACCAAGTAGTTAAATAGAACCTAGATAAGAATCATATGATAGTAATATTTTATATAAGATAGAATAATTTGAGTTCACAGTAAGTCTAGCAAAATCTAGAAGTGATAACCTACCTTATTGTAGAACTGATAGCCTCCAAGAAAGTAAAGGCTCAAAAAAACAAAGAACCATAACCAAAGGTACAATATTAATACCATAACTTATCGTAAAATGTGGAGCGTCCAAGGAAGTAAGACTTAAGAAGTTCAAGAAATTGAGATAAGTATGAAATGTAAATAACATAGCAAACTTCGAAATGAAGAATAACAGAGGAAATATGGTAGGATTTTGAGAGAAAATAAACCTTAAGAAAGTTCTCAGTAAATGATAGTATGACCAACAGTTGGATATAAATCATGAGTAAAGTTGAAGGAGGTGATTCAAATAGTTCCTAACAGCAGTACCTTAGTGTGGGAGCTCAATATCATATATGTAAATAAGGGAATCCTAGGATTATAAATGGGCAGCATGTGTAACTGCAACACGCATAGCTTGTGAGACCACCACAATTGGAAAAAGACTTGAGGACCGGCCCCACCCACCCAACCCTCAATAAATAACAATAGCAATGATGGACTACGATGTCCGTCCCGATGATATTCCCAGAAACAAGTGATTTTATGGTATTCTATAGCATCATATAAGGTAGGGTAAGAGACATTTAAATGATAATATCCTTCAGATAAGAAGATCGAGACATAAAACACATAAACTTCAGATATAGTATAAGAACAGCAGAGAACAGAGAAAAAACTCGAAGAAAAGATTTAAAGAAGGAATTTTCAAGATAAAACGAGGAAAAGAGGGAGCATTAGATAAGAAATGATAGGAATACATGAGTAACAGCGTCAGATATGAATAAGGACGTATAACAACAGACTTTTCCATTTAGGAATTGAAGAAATAAGGTACCAACAGACTATATTATGGAATTTACAACAACGAGCCCTTAGGTGCTAATATAAGACCAATGTTCTATTGAATATAGATTGGAAGAAAGATAGTGAGTACAACCCATATGTTTCCCTTCACAGCGTATCGTTGTAAATGAGGCTTATGATGACTTGAAACAGATTTATTGAGGTATAACATAAATACGGCCAAAGAAACTAAGTGTACGGATATTGTTGAGACCGGAACAACACCTGACAGAATAAGACTATGGGAATAACTGAAAGTGAGATATCCATGAGTGCAACCAGGTAAGGAAACAAGTCAGTGTGGAAGACAGTTAACCAGATTTATATTAGCAATGAATTTAAAGATACGAGAAGAGTATGAACTTTAACCAGATTCGAACCACCAGCATCACTGAATATAAGAGGCATCAGTAAACAACAGTAGTAAGCTAGAAGTATATGAAGAATTTGACCATGAAAAATGAGGTCTTAAGCCCCACAGATAGGTAGAGATATGAGGACTTGAAGGACGAAGCCCATAAGTAGTTGGACCTTAGCAAGGAGAAAATGGAGAATTAAACAGTTAAATTATGAGAATGAATGCTAAGATCAGATCGAGCATATAGAGCTAAGGAAATATCTAGTACGATTTTTTTTTATAGTGACAAAGATTACTATTGTATATATATTTATCCCAGAGTTAAGGCATAATGTGAATGAACCTAACTATATGAGACGTAAGTATATTTAGAGACATGGGAGCACTACTTGAGGAGAATTCAGATACATACTCAATAAGAACACATGACACCAGTATGACTTAGGTACGAGTATACTTCTTAGTGAGCAGATTGGTATAAATCTCCACATAGACTAAACATTGATATGAAGGACTAACGATTCAACTTGAGTAGTTGTGGGTACGACCACATTAGCACTTATGCATCAAATTCAGTTAAGACCTTACAAGTCAAACATGCTTGGGTAAAAGCAATAATAAGATGAGAGACTATCTAGGAAGTCTTAAGAAGAATTATACACTAAACAGATATTAAGATAAGATGGAGAGTTACGCATGCCGACTAGCCAAATGGTAAACGATCATGCATGTAGAGATCTTATTTATTAAGTCAAATTGAGCCTAGATAATGCATAATAGTTTACAGCAGAGTAAGGGTTCTCACAGAAAAATTAGAGTACATCCCTAATATGACTTCCAAGTCTTGGTATAAGGTCCAGCATGATAATCACATTGATCGATGGTATAATAACGACGTATGGAAGGTTGTCGGGAAGTAGTGCGATAAAGTAGATGAAGTAAAGTTGGTTGTGAGTATGTAGTCAGATGAAAGTTGGTGGCTTAGAAAATAGTGTGTGAATCATGTGACTTGTGGTAAGTTATTCAGTGTCAAGGAACTCTAAGCCTAGCTAAAATTCCCAAATTCCAATCCTAAAATGGATTCGAGGATGAATCATATTTAAGGGGGGAGAAAATATAACACCTCGGTAATTTCGATGAACACTATATTATAGGAGGTATAATACATTATATAAATCATGCTCAATCGTGTATGCGCTTGTGGAATTACATTTCGGACATTTGACGTGTCATTTACAGTTCCGATATGAAATTTACTTTTGTTCCATTTCAAATAGCCTTTAGTATTTGGGCTATAATGTTTTTGTACGACCTCTAAGTTTTATAATTTTTATATCGTCGGAAAGCTAAGACTAAGACCAATAGCTTCCATGTTGAATTACTTCTTAAATTCAGAACAGAACAAGGTCAAACATACAGCTCAAAAATTCGTAGGAATAATACCCGAGGACTAGTCTACAGAATTCTCAAAATTTATGATATTTTTACCATTTAACCATTAAACAAATCAGCCCCTAGTATAAATGTGAGGCACTATTCATTCATCTTTAAAATTGGTAAAGATGAGTAAACGTGAAGGGGGAAAAAGAAGAAAGAAGGGAAAAGAAATAGGGGAACCATTTTCTTAACAAAATTTAATGAAGAATCAAAGGCAAATCAACACACAAGAAGCTAAGAATCGGAATAGCAAGCTTAGAAGATTTGATTGGTGAAGGAAATCAAGTAAGTTGAGGTAAGAAATCTTGACCCAAAACTTGGATTGTGGAGTTTTGATAAAGTGATGTTATGTTGGTGTTGTTGGCATACTAGTGATTGCATTAAGATGGATAATGAACTAGGAAATTGATTATATTAAGAAATGCCCAAATTTTTGAAATCTTAGATGTTGACCTAAATTAAGATTTATAAGGTTAGAGGTTTACCTTGATGATGGTATGTTGATATAACATGTTTGAATGTTGAAATTTAAAGAAGTGTTTGTATGAAGGTTGTAGAAGTGGGGGTGTTGGTATTACATTTTCGAATTTGGCAAAGGAGAGTTGAAGTTTGGCCTGTAATCAGGCTGGGCTAGCGTCACGATAGTGACTTTGGAGATGCCCTCTGCCTTGAGTCAGGTCGTGTGGGCGTTGCGATGCTCAACACTTGGAGTTGCGATGCGGGTCATAAGGATGCTCTCTGCCTCAAGTCTGATTATGTGAGCATCGCGATGCTCAACACCCAGCATCGCGATGCATAACAAGCAAATGCTCTATGCCTTAGGTCTAACTAAGTGGGATTCACGATGCTCAATATTTGGCACTGCGACGCACACTCCTTTTCCAGGATCAGTTTTAACCCATTTTGATTTCATCCTGGAATGTTAGAAGGCATCATAAGGGTTTAGTATCAGCGTATATAAACGCATTATGAAATGTCACAAACACGATACGTCATATAATGATAATAGTTCTGAAATATATTCATGACTTATGTACTAATTAAATTCATCAATTATAGATTATTGGCAGGAACCACAATCTTTCTTGACAAAGTGGAGTAGTGTCAGCCATATTCTAAATTAGTGAGTGGAATTTTTCTTTTCAAGTTGAGATTTACTTATTTATTTTTGATTCGAGACTTACTTTTAAATGCATTAGGGTGTACGCCAAGATGATATCCAGTTATTTCATAAATGAGAATGTTTTGAGAAGTTTTGAGATTAAAAGTATGATTTTATCTATTTTTGAGGCATGGGGGAAAACCCGCCTCAGATGTGATTTATGGAATTGACGGATATAAACATCTGCACATGTAGAGCAGGACTAAAGGAAGGCGATACGTAACGCCCCTAGATCCTAGTTTCATGGCTAGGGGGACGGTGATAAGTAAAATTCATAGACCCTAGATTCAGGGACATGATGATGTCATGCATTAGGGGATGGAGATACGTAACGCCTCAATGACATGGATTTGCACACTACTCTAGTTCAGTGGCTTTGGGGACGGTGAGACATAATGCCCCAAGACCACTAGTTAGGCGTATGGGGGGTTAGTGATACGTAACGCCCCCATGCGTCAGGTTTTCTACAGATTCCCAGTGATATGATTTTCAGAAAAGATAGTTTTATGAAAGAGTTTTCAATAGAAATAGTTTTATGAGAATCTCATAGTTTTACAGACATAATGGATTTCCAGAAGAGTTTTCACATAGAGAGTTTTCAGAATAGATCAGTTTTCTTGAGATGAATTTTGATTTGAGAAAAATGAATGTTTCATAAAAGTATTTCAATTTTCATTTTTTTAAACTGTCAACTCACTAGGTCGTTCAAACGATCTAATCCCCCACTCTCAGTGTTTATGTTTTATAGGTTTACACGGAAGACGAGCTCGAGAGGATGGATACTAATGGTAGTCACTATTGTGTTGAGTCCACCGGGTCGAGTACAGAGGTTCAGCACAGTCAGTGTCAAAGTAAAGTTGCATGTCATACATTTGTACAGTATAAGTCATTGTATTATGCTAAAAGTGTCAATGAACTAAGTTGTAAAATAAAAATATTGTTGAGTACACAATTAAGAGTATTAAAATGCATTTAATTTTGTTGAGTTAGGCAATAGTCCCTATGCATGAGTTGTGTATGAGATGAGATTAGTAATGATGACCACAGTCAGCAAGTCAGAGGCTCAGCGGGATAGGTCAGCCTATTCCATGACGCTAACATCTCCGGAAGAGAGATGTTACAATAAGTGCCATTACTATGGCAAGATTAGGCACTTGAGAAGTAACTTCACAGACTACATTATTTCTGTCATACGGGAGAGGGCCTCAATATTAAGTATGTTTATTTTCAATATTATTGATATCTCTTTGTCTTGTGAAGCTATTAATTATGTATGAGTTTTAGATTTTGCTTGCCTAACTAATATTTGCAATTCATTGTAGGGGCTGTGGGCCTGTAAGATGTTGAATCCTGGAGAGATACATTTATGTTTTGGGAATGGAGATTCACTATCTATAGTAGCTATTGGCGAATACAAGATTCGACTATCCAGATGCAGTATTATTTTGACAGTCTATTTTTATGCCTGGTTGTGTGGCTAATATTATCTTCTTGTTTGTATTAGATACAAAATGATATCATTTACATATTTAGAATCTCTCTCTCTATCTCTATATATATATATGATGTTTTGTTACATAAATGTTCAAACTCACGTGGTCATTACCTTTTGCATACTAGAAGAGATGTTTATGAAATAAGGTATTAAATGTAGTATATCTGAAATAACTGATACTGAATTATGGTATAAACGGTAAGGACATATAGGTGTATAGCGCACAGCCTAGTTGGTTAAGAATGGTCTGATTGAGAATCAGACTATACAACCTTATCAGCTTGTGAATCTTGCATTTATGGTAAAATGACTATAGCCCTATTTACCAGTATTGGACATCCGACTACTGACATATTAGAACTCGTACGTAGTGATGTATGTGGTCATATAAGTCATACTACTCATACTGTCTATTCATACTTCGTGATCTTTACTGCTGATTTGTAACACTATGATTATGTTTATCTGATGAAACAAAAATCGAAAACCTTTGAAAGGTTCAGAGAATTCCAAAATAAAGTTAAAAAACATACTGGTAAATTCATCAAATGGTTTCGATTAGATCGAGATGGTGAATATATGAGTTGTGAGTTCATAGAATATGTTAAAGAGAATGAGATTCTCGCTTAATATACTCCTCCGGGTACGCCACAACACAATGCAGTATCCGAAAAGAGAAATCAGATTTTATTTGATATGGTCCTATAAATCATATTGCTTACAGTGGCTATGCATAATTCTTGATCTTTAATAATGATTTTTCACGGTATGATTATGTTTATCTGATGAAACATAAATTTGAAACGTTTGAAAAGTTCAGAGAATTCCGAAATGAAGTTGAAAAGCATACTAGTAAATTCATCAAATGTCTTTGATCGGATCGAGGTGGTGAATATATTAGTAGTGAGTTCACATAGTATCTTAAAGAGAATGAGATTCTTGCTAAATATACTCTTCTGGGTACTCCACAACACAATGAAGTATCCGAAAGTAGAAATCGAACTTTATTCGATATGGTCTTATCTATGTTGAGTTTTACATCTATTTCTTATATTTTATGGGGTTATGCTCTTCTAACTATTGTACATCTACTAAATAGGGTCCCTTCTAAAGCTGTTCCTACTACTCCAAATGAGATATGGGTTGGTAGGAAACCGAAACTTAATTATGTTAGGTTTTGGAGCTATCCTGCATACGTCAAAGTGATGCAGTAGGATAAACGTTTTCCTCGAGAGCAAAATGATATGTTTGTTGGATATCCTTCGAATTTCAAAATATATCAATTATATGATCTTGAGCATTGAAATGTTTTCGTAGCTCAAGTTGCCAGATTTTTTAGGAATAATTCTTTTCAAAATGTGGTAATCATATGAGGGTTGAGCTTGATAAAGTTTAACCTGTAGAGGACTAACCGATAGAGGAACTAGAAATTCAGGTAAATGAATAACCTTATACTTCCACTCTATATAGGTATACTATGAAATCGAGACCTTCTGATTAATTATATTTGATACAAGACAAAAGTCTCGATGTACTCCTTATAGATGAAAATGATCCTTGTACCTACATAGAGGAAATGTTAGACATTGACTCTGCTAAGTGGAAGGAAGCCATGAAATCCGAATTAGACTTCATGCCTCAGAATCAAGTTTGCAAGTTGTTTCTGGATCTTGAGGGAATTATTCACGTTGGTTGTAAATGGGTTTACGAATGGAAGCGAAGGCCTTATGAGAAGGCTGAAAACTTAAAGGCCCGATAGGTAGCCAAATGTTACACTCGGAGGCCAAATGTGGACTATGATGCAACCTTTTCATCAATAGCGATGCTAAAGTCTAATAGGATTTTATTAACTATCTCTGCCTACCATGATTATGATATTTGACAAATGGATGTCAAAATGGCTTTTCTTAATGGATTTCTTGATGAAGAAATTATATGAAATAGCCATAGGTTTTTATTTCAAGCCAAAATTCAGGCATGGTTTGTAAGTTTAAGAAGTCCATTTATGGACTTAAGCAAGCATCATGAAGTTGGAATATTCATTGTTATGAGGTAATCGAATTGTATTATTTTCTCAAAAATGAAGAGGAACCTTGTGTTTATAAGAAGGTAAGTGGGAGCACGGTAGTGTTCTTGGTGTTCTATGTGATGACATCTTGATCATTAGGAATGATCTTTGGATGATGCAGGGCATTAAGGAATATCTCTATAAGAACTTATCCATGAAAGACCTAGGTGAATCCTCATATATACTTGGTATAAAATTCTATATAGATAGAGAAAGAAGGTTGATTGGACTATCCCAATCCTTGTACATAGATAAGATTTTAGATAGGTATAACTTTTGCAATTATAAGATTGCTAACATACTTTTCGATAAAAAACATTCATCTTTCAAAGAAGATATATCCTCAAACGGAAAATGAAAAGACTAAAATTTATAGTAATTCATATGCATCATGATAGGAAGCATTATGTATGTCATGTTATATACGTGACCTGATATTAGTCATGCAGTTAGTGCTACTAGCATATATCAGTCTAATCCAAGTAACGACCATTGGAAGGCCATTAAACATATCTTCAAGTATGTTAAAGATACTAAGGATAAGTTTCTCATTTATATAGACGGTATTTTACAGACTAGATGATATACAAATTCTAAGTTTCAGTTATATCCTGATGATAGAAATTCAACCTCAAGTTTTATATTTACTCTTAATAATGCCATAGTCAGTTAGAATTTGACATTTGTCTTTACTATAGTTAATTGAATTAATTAAAGGTTAATTGATTAATAACTATAATAAATGAGGAATATTCTTGAAATATTTTTCCACAGCCTAGTTTGTCATTTAGTTAAGGGAAATTGAAATTAGTTAATTGTTAATTATTTTGAGTTTCTAAAAGAAAGAATATTATTGGAATATTCTTTAACATTTGGCTAATTATAATTGGCCAAACCATGTGGGTTTTTGCACATGGATTCCATTAACTAATTTATTTATTTATTTGTCAAATTTAGAAAAGATTAATATATGTCAAATTTTATACCAAGTTTTGACTTGGTAAATGACAAAAATAGCCTTCCATTTTCAATCAAGGGCATTTAAAATGTAAAATATTTTTCATTTTTTGGTTAGCCATTTTCTCATATGTTGAGAGCAAAAGAAAAACATTAGGATTAGTTTAAAAAGAGAACAACACCAAAGGAGAGGCATTTGGAAATTGGAACTAAAAATCGAAGCTTAATTGGATTAAGGTAAGACTTTTGTTTCTAGTTTTGGAAATTATTTTCCTTAGCATATTAATATATATTTGATATGTATTGCATGCTTCCAAATATATTGATGTATATTATATTTGTTTCCAAATATTTGGTGTCGATGATTTTGGTGATAATCTCAATATGTAATATTTATTCTAATTAAAGTACTTATTTTGAAAAATTAAAATTGACATTATAGGGTGTCGTAACCACTCTTATGATGCCTAGAATTGTTCTTGGGATTTCTTATGTTATGACTTTAAAATGGCGTAGATTAATTTGGTGATAAATTAAATTTTTGCATGAAAATTGAATTAATTTATTTTCTAGATTAGAACTGAAATTAATTTATATAATTATAAATATTTGATATTTGGATGTGTATTAGATGTTAAAATAATTTCCGGAAATTATTTCGGGGTGAAAATTCACGAAAATGGGGAAATTACGCAAAAACGATTTTACTTTGCGATGGACTATCCAAACTATGAATTGATCGATGTTCGTCTGGTCATGAGCTGACCATACATTTCTTAAATGACCAGGTCAACCCGGCTCAGTAATTGGTCGACCGGTTAATAGTTTTTCGTAGTATTTTTTCGAAAAATGATTTCGTAAATTTTTCGCAATGTTTCACAATTTATTATGTTTTACTTGTTAACAAATAATATGTTTTGGTGAAATATGAACAAATTAGAGGTATTAGATACCAACTAATTCATTTGGAAAATTTTAAAATGTTTTAAAATCATTTTTACCTAAAATAGTGCTTCCGCTGCCTAAACGCCAACATGATGCCCAACCAACTTACACTAACTGAAAGGCTAATTGAGTGATGGATGCCCAACCAATTTACAGTAACTGAAAGGCTTTGGTGAAAGATTATTCGAAGGAAATTAAGGTGGAAATGACTATATCTCTAGTTTGATTCCTGTTAGTAGAGTGGCAAGTTTCTTCAGAAATAAATTTATCAATAGCCGAGTCATGAGAAGGCTAGGATTTTGATGAAACAATGAGGCATGTGTGGGCTCAAATTTATCATCGAGGGCCATGAGAAATTGAATTAACCTTTAGCAATCTCTGAAGCCCATGAATTTTTTATCGTCGCACACTCCTATTGTAGTTCAAAAAGAGTCACTTGATCCCAGGGAATCTGCATCATAGAGTGAAAATCCCCCGTTCGAGGGAAATGCCTAAGTGCAGCCGTTACCATAATATTTTGCCGCGTCGGGTATGTAAGATCCCATATAAATGTTGGCCAAAGCTCTTGGTCGCACCCATCTTCTTTTAATTTCGTTATTCACCTCTTTTGGTTGTTATTTTTTGTTTATCAGTTCTCATTCATTCTATGTTAATGTTTGAGTGTCGCCTCTCGTGGTATATCGGATAGAAACCCAGACATAAATTTCGTAGCCGAATCCGAATGGATGGTAGTGCGGTCTATACTTGGGATACAACTCCACGTACCACTTGGGAAATATTCACGTACGTGTTTAGGTCATTTTAGATACTGCTTTGGTAATTTTGTTCGAACGCATTCCCGAACGCTACATGAACGTATGCATTCTGCCTCACTTTGTTCGAACGTATTTCTGAACGCTACTCGAACGCATACATTCGGCCTTACCCCGTTTGAACGCGTTTCCAAACGCTACTCAGACGCTTATGCATTCTGTTTTACCATGCATCATATCCCATACCATTGGAAAGCGTTTCCAAATGCTACACGAACGCACATACAGTGAACAGACCTTTTTTCATCATGTTTTATGCATGTTTACCTCTTTGATCATTTCTTTTGCATTATGTACTAAATCATTTCTCTTTATTATTAATGCTTTGTTTTGGTATTATTTATTAACATTCACGTGCTTATTTGTTTAATACGTTTGTGGAATTTTACATTTGCTTTCATTTTTTTATTTACTATTATGGGTGTGCAAACTTGTGTGTTGATTAAATCATCTTGCATGTGTTGCATAAGACTTGGTTATATTATTGCATAAATCCATTTATTACAGTTGGCATAAGTAAGGAACCATTCCGAACCCAATGGTTTGAGGTCTTCCCTAGCGAAGGGTGAGTGCGGCCTTAAATCATTTCCCAGTCCACACTGGGTGGCGACTCTTTTATTCTCCGGTTAAAAACCCCGCGGGCTACTCCATACTCCCAATAGGCCCAGAGCCCAAACAGCGTTGCCGTATCTCTGTACATGTTCACATAATGTCAAAACAATTTTCCTTAATGGGAACCTCGTAGAGGAAGTCTATATGACACAACGATCTATTTATGGACTCAAGCAAGCCTCCAAAAGTTGGAATATACGATCTGATGAGACAATCAAAGAATTTAACTTCATCGAAATTGTAGACGAGCCTTGTGTTTACAGGAGAAGTAGTATGGGTGCTGTTATATTTCTTATATTATATGTCGATGACATATTAATCATGGGGAATGATATTCCCATGATGCAAGCCATCAAGCAATGGTTATCTCAGAATTTCTCCATGAAAGATTTGGGAGAAGCATCCTACATCTTCGGCATTAAGATCTAACGTAATAGATCTAAGAGGTTGTTAGGACTTTCTCAATCTACATACATAGATAAAGTTTTGAAAAGATTCAAAATGGAAGATTTTAAAAGAGGTAATTTACCTACTTGTCATCGAATCAAATTATCTAAGGAGCAATGACAACATACTCCTTCAGATAGAGAGCGTATGAGTAGGATCCCTTATGCTTCAGAAATATGATCGATCATGTACGCCATGCTATGTACAAGACCTGATGTCTCTTATGCTTTTAGCATAACGAGCAGATATTAGGCAAATCCTGGTGAGCAACACTGGGCAACTGTCAAAACAATCCTCAAATATCTGAGAAGAACTAAGGATGTATTCTTGACATATGGAGATTATTCTGAGATGAAAGTCATTGGTTACTATGATGCGAGCTTTCAGACCGATAGAGTTAACAGCAGATCGCAAACAGGATATCTGTTTACTTTTAATGGTGGAGCTGTCAGTTGGAAAAGCTCAAAGCAGTCAACTACAGCGGACTCCACCACAGGCAGCTAAAGAAGCAGTCTGGATAAAGAAGTTCATCACGGAGCTGGAAATGCTTCCCGCGATAAAGAATGGCGTCATGATGTACTGTGACAACATGGGCACCATTTCTCAATCAAAGGAACCAAAGTCCCACCAGAAATCCAAGCATGTACTCAGGCAATTTCATCTCATCAAGGAGATTGTTCAGAGAAAAGAAGTTATCATAGAGAAAATACCCACATAAGATAATCTTGCAGATTCTCTGACTAAACGGCTGACTCAACAAAAGCATGATAGACACACCCGAGAGTATGGTGTCCAAATTCATACTAGTTGGCTATAGTGCAAGTGGGAGATTGTAAGGGATATGCCCTATACCCAACTTATGGATGGGCTATATGTACATGTATTTGTAATATTTTTCATTAATTAATAAATGGAATTCTTTATTATACGTGTCTTACATAAATTATATGAATCATCAAACACTGTAATAATGCTCTTGGAGTAAAAAGATGATGGCTTCCACGCCTAATGAGAATATTTACTCTCAAACGTTCCTAGTCATAGTTTTGTGAATAATCTGGGCGTTCACAAAGCGGAGAGACTAGCATGATGATATGATCCGCCCTTAAGTGGGGTAGCCGTTCTCATAGGCTACTAGCGGAGATCCGTCCGCTTGGTGTATCACATGGATGCATGAGTTGCACGTGTCCATCAAACTGACCGCCGAAAGTTTTCATATGGAGTGTTTATGCCATGTGTCTGTTAGAACTTTCATGTATCGATTGTATGACTAGTCCTTAGACTTGAGGTTCTTACAATCTTATGTCTGGAACAAATAACTTTCACATTCTCCTTCCCCGGTTCAAAAGATCCGTTCATAAGGGTATGATTGGGTCATTTGTTGAAACACATGAAGTTTGTAAAGATACAACAGAGAATCGCCACTCTCTCGGATAATATTTTCTTATAAGAGTAGTATTCCAGTTCGTGGGTTGATATACGTGATCAGTGTTTGAGATTGTGGCCGCAACGGAAGAATCATGTGAGATTCTAGGGTTAGCACGATTCATGACACTATTAGCATCATATATTTTAACATATGGGTAGAAACTTTCCGTACCCTAGGTCAAAAGGTGGGGATACAGGGAAGCAATGGACCGTATCATATGTAAATCACATACATAATGGGTATATATCTTTCCTTCTCATTTGGGGGCCATGGCATGTTGCTAGATGTCAACATTGGTCATTAAAATCAAACGACCATCTGATCGGAGGATAATTTGTGTTCGATTCATTTCATGTCCAACTTGAGGGGAACCCAAAAGGTCACACACAACAAAGTCGAAATCAATGGTTAATAGTGCACAGTATAAATTTAACAGCATATATGATTGCTGTAGGAATTATTCATAAATGGTTCAATATGTTTAATGATTGAATAGATCATTTATGAGGTTCCATAGTGGCTTAGGGATTGGTGAATGACGATAGGGGCACTTTGGGAATTGGAATAAATAAATAAATAAAGGACGCAGATGGCGCTTCATTTTTTTATTTATTTATTATTTGTTTTGAATTCCAATTTGGCCCAAACTCTTATTAGTGTTTATAATATCATTAAACCACTAAATTAAGATCCAATGGCTAAGATTAATTTAGCATTTATCCCACATCGGATTCTTAATTAATTTTGTTGTCTTTGGAGCACCTATATAAACCCAAAGAATTCTTTACAAAATTTTACACCAAAACCTTTCATATCTTGGGTTTATATAAGTGAGAAACTCTAAATTTTAAGAGTAAGCCACTGATTTTGAGGATCCTTAAGTCTAATTGACTAGAGGAATCTCAAGTTAAAAGTTTTGAGGTATTTTCCTAGGCTAGCACCAAGGGCAAAATACCCGTGCACTCAAGGCGTAGTCTTGCCATTGAGTTTTGGCTTTAATGTGTGCACCTTTGGAGGCCACACACTTGGGTGGATCTTTGGAACGTGCAAGAGCTTGCTGAGTTCAAGAAAAGCTTGTAGATTGGAGGGAGGACTGGAGGAGTCTTCGGTTCAAGTAAATATTTTTCTTTGTTTATTTTAATTAGAGTTCTTATGATAGTTAACATGTTTAGGTTTATGTTCTTTGCATGTTTTATGAGGTTTTATGCTTAGAATATATAGTAACATGTCTAGGCTTGTAGAATAATCAAAACAAATGGGTCTTGGGTAAAGGGATAGTGGCATCATAATTTTAAATTTTCCGCTGCGCACTCGTGGCCGCTTCCCAACAAAAGAAAATAAGACGACGATGAAATAAAGTTCGACACCACAAAGTCTTCCGTGTTATGTCTGGTTACCAACGAATACTTGTGTGGGCAAGACTCATAAAATAATCTCTAATGATTTGTGGCTTAAGTCATACCAACAACTTTTGTTTTTTATTTTTATTTTTCTTTTGTTATTGTTTTTCTTTCTCAAAAATTGATAGGATTTGGAAGAAGAAAAAAGGTGGCTAGGGTTAGAATGAGAGACTTAACCAAAAGAAAAATCATATTTTCCTTTTTATACTTAGGGTTTAATTTTACAAAATAAAACAAAACCCTTCATATTTCTCCATGTGTGAAATTCGACCAAGGGGTATATTTTTCAATAATTTTGTAACATCCAATATTACATAATCATCACATTAATGATAATTTCAAATTCCTCTTTAAGAGTTCTAACATCCAATTTAAGATGTTTATTTTCCAAAAACTCTTCCCCACTTTTTCCTTTGAAATTCGGCCAACGCTGTGAATAATATATAATTTTGTAATATTAAGTATTTAATTCCATAATTAAAATATATGTTATAAAATCAAAGAGTTACTACCTTTCATAAAGGTGTAACTTCCAAATTCAATTCAAAGGGTTTCCAAAACCCAAATTTGGAATTCCAATATTAGAATTCATTCAAATTATATTAAATATAATTTAATAATAAATAATAAACAATTATCATATAATCATTTATTATATAAACCATATATTAACTTTTAATATATAGTTCCAAGTGTGACAAATAATATTATTAATCATATTAATAATATTTATACATATGTGAGTATACAATTGGACTATCCAATTATACTAAATCCGCTATAGTATAACTATCCAAGAAGACCCTCGAAACAGGAAGGATAAACAAACCAAACCCACTCGGTGGACTTCCAAGCTCGAGCTAGCACGGGGACCAAATGGACCTACGGTTCCCAGCTCCAATAATCTCGAAATATTAATTAAGCTCTTAATTAAATATTTTGAATTATTAACTCCGGGTTATTCCACTAAAAACCCGAAGATGCACTCTCGTTGCCGCAGATGATATATTAAGCCGAACCAAGTCGGTGTCCATCGATATAGTCATTGCATATAGATTAACTTTTCACGAGTATCTCGTAATTAGAGTCGGATCATAATATATGTTATACCCCTCTAATTATTTTTTATCTTAAGTACCATTGATTCTCTAATGAACGATTTATTCATAATGATTATGAATTTTAATCTTTCTATTCGTAATAGAAAGACTTGAGCGCTCAAATCATTCAAGCATTGAATCAACCATTAAGAAAGATACTCATCTATTTCTCGCAAGAAGGAGTAAACTTCATGTCTATGTAAATGTTCCCAGCTACACAACAGACCATGCCCCCAAAGTACGTAGCTATTGGTCGGGACTACTACACCAACCTCACCTTTGTAAATCAAAGCATATAACCTGCCATGCAAGGGTTCGTAGTACACTCAGGATTAAGATAATCCATATATGACCATCTAGTAGATCGAAATGACTTTTTTATTTAATGGATATTAAAAGAATGTCATTTCCATCTGGGTCTAGTCCTATATGATCACATCATACAAGGTGCCTTCATTCTCATGTCTCTATATGGACGATCCCAGATCAAGGTCGCCATACAAATATAGAATGGGCCGCAGCTATAGATAAACCACAAATAAAGTACCCGCTTTGTTTGCTCTATATGGACTATTTAAGATTACTAACTTTAGACTTAAATCCTATGGTGTATGACACTCATACACTAAGTCTAAAGTTACATAAGTAATCTAGGGTATTCCTGATAATTGATAATACGTGAAAATTAAACAAACACTTTGATAAATGAACAATGCATCATTTTATTTCAAAAGCCGTTTACATCATATGTAGTTCTAGGGCATACATCCCAACAAATTTTTAATAATAAATCCATTGATGGTAACATGTAATTGTTAGGGCAGTTGTGGAACCCCTAGGGTCGGACCGGTATCCCGCGCAGCGGAAGTGGGTCTAACCCATGGATATCTAGCATGGGTGTATTTTTAAAATTAATAAAATATAATATTTTATTTTTCAAGTGTTTTAGGGAAAACTAGAAATAAATCTGGATCCGGAAAAATCTATTTGAGATAAAAACTGGATAAAAATACAACTCCCCGAACCCAAGTTATCAACTTGGGCAAATAAATGTTGCCTGCACAGCATACAGCGCATGCTGCCAGGCAGTTGCAGCCTCAAGCTCTCGGCCAATATGGTCGAGTGTACCTTTTTTTTATTTTCTAAAAATAAAGAAAAACTTTAAAACACTTTTAAAATCACTCAAAATAATTTTAATTTCAAAACCAACCACAACACATATTATGAAATAATCATATATTAATTCTAAATATATATATATGCATTACTTTGAATCAAATTACAACTCAAAATAGAATCCCATAAGAAATGTCTCATGAACAATTCTAGGTCACCCAAAGGTGGTCAAGTCATTCTAGAGTGGTAGCCATAGCTCTAAGCTTTAATCTAGAGTTCCAAACTCTAATTAATTATTTCATGTCCAACATGAACATCTTTGACCTAATACATAATCATGTTGTGTTTATATTTATAAGCTATGTGATCATGCATCTAATACACAAATGAATATAGCTTATGAGAAGATCAAACTACCTAGTAAGCTTGATGTAAGATCCAATCTACTTCTCCTTTCTTAAAATTGTTGGAGAACCTCCAAGGTGAGCAAGCTTGACTTCAAGATCCAATCTTGTTTCCAATGCTACTGATGATCGGAAAATATATCAATATTTACCGCCACTTTTACTTAATATTTTGTATAGTTTCTCGAGTTTTATGAATGTTTGGATGTGTTTTAGTTTATTTTACAGATAAAATAAAATCAAAACTTACTAGAATCAATCAGTACGGAATGTGGAACAAATAAGGGCAAAAACGGGACTTGACATTTTGCTTTTGGAGATTGGAAACTTGGAATGACATTCTAACGAAGTACAATTTTAGAATTTTGTAACTTTGCATAATTTTCGTATTTTGGCCATAACTGTTTATTCTGATATCGGATTGAGGTGATTCAAGTTCCAGATTAAAGAATACTCAAAGAGCTACAACTTTGAAGTAATTTTTTCATTAACGAAATTGATGAAAAATCCGTAAGTGTGTTATATGTAATAATTAAAGTCATTTTCAAAAAACAAAATAAAAAATTAAAATAGAATAAAAAATTGAAATTGTCAAACTTCCACCAAACATGCTTGCATGTTTGGTGGAGGATTTGGTGCCATGTTTGGTGCTATGTTTGGTGGAGAAATTGGTGGTGAAATTGGTGGAAGCCTTTAGATTTGCCTATAAATACCAAGCTAAACTTTGTCATGCTTTCTTTGGGGGATTTCTCCATGAAAACCTCAAAAAAAGTGTCTTGCATGTTTATTTAAGTTTTCTTGTATTTTCTATTTATTTATTTAATAAATCTTTGTGTGTTTTTAATTACATCATGAGTAGATGATTTGTTTTTGCTGGAGTCTGGGGGAAACATTTAATATAATAATTTAGAATTACTCTCTTAATTTAAATCAGTAAATTGAATTAATTATTTACCGCCTATATGGTCGGTTTTACATTATTGGACTTAGTTTCCGCCTATATGGCCGGTTTAGGTGCTAAAATTATTACCGCCTACTTGGTCGGTTTATATGATTTTGTAATCGTCTATATGGTCGGTTGGACTTTGGACAAATGACATTCACCGCCTATATGGTCAGTTTTAATATATTTAATTCAAGAAATGATTAATTGATAAGGGAGTAATCTATATTTGAAGTATTAAAAGTGAAACCCCTACCTCCAGTATTTTCTTTTATTGTTGTAATTTTCTTTACTTTTTAATTTTCTGTTATGTTATTTTATTTAACTATGCGTTTTGTAATTTTAGGCAAGTTTTGTAACTAAAAATATTATCTATGGGTGTGATGAATTCCAATATCACCGGTTTATAAAGTTGGTTATTTTATGTCTTGGGTAATATAAAAGTTTATTTATTGAGTCTTAAGTTTAATGCTTCTTGTTAACTGGCCACTAATAAGATTGATTTTGTAAACTTAAAATGAACTTGACGAATAGATTTTAGGTTTCAGCCTTAGACTCAATAGCTCACGATCTTACCTTAGGGCAAAAGACTCTTAGGTAGATTTCGTTCCAGGATAGACATATACATGTCGGGCGCGGGTAGCCACAATTGGAACTTAATCTTAATGAATTTCAGTAATTTGGTTAAGATAGACATATGATTAATTGGATTACTTTGGGTGTTTGCATCTGACCATCGACAGAGGCTTTTGCATATTTTCGTGTTCGAGGTTAATAAACCAATATATTGCACAAAAATGAGATAATGACTTCATCATTAAAAGATATTGGAAGGATTCACAACCCTAGATAGTTTTATAATATTGATTTTACCTTTAATTCAATTTCGCACTGTTTTAATTACTTGTCTTTAGTTTAAAATCACCAATCAAACTACAATCAATCAATTAGATACTCGTAGACATTTGGCTTCATATATTAATAGCTTATGTATTAAGTCCTTGTGGGATCGATACATTTTATACTACTTGAGAAATATGTGCGCTTGCGTAACGTGTTTGTTTACCACCGATCAAGTTTTTGCCGCCGTTGCCGGGGACTTATTTTCTTTCACTATTAATTTTGGGGTTAGATACTTTTACTTGTGTCTAATTTGTTTTTATTTATTTTTTTCTTGTGTTTCAGGTTCTCAGTCACTACATGAGAAGAACCAGCAGCTTTGAAATCCGTCTGATTGACCCAGAAATTGAAAGAACCATCAGACAGCTGAGAAGGGAAATGCGAGAAGGCCGAGAAGCACTAATCAATATGAACAATCAAGAATCTGAACCTTTGGAGGTTGCACCACCAATTCCCATTTGAGACCGAATTATTTCGGTGGTTGACGGTTTCATATCATGCATTGTACTTCCTCTCTTACCGAAAAATACGTGTGACATCAAAATATACATCCAGATGATACATCAGTCAGTTTCGTTTGGGGGGAATGCAACTGAAGATCCTAATTCCCACATCAGCAACTTCCTGAAATTTTGTGGCATATTCAGTTACAACCGAGTGGCAGAAGAAGCAATGAGACTGCGTGTATTTCCATATTCTTTGAAAGACAGAGCTAAGGCTTGGCTACATGCACTACCAGCGGGTTCTATCACAACTTGGAACACTCTAGCTACCAAATTCCTTGCAAAGTACTTTACCCCAGCCAGAATTGCAAAGCTGAGGAATGATATTACATCCTTTGTACAACATGACTCGAAATCCCTTTGCGAAGCTTGGGAAAGATACGAGGAGTTGCTCAGAAAATGTCATCACCAAGAGATTTTAAAGTGGCTACAAGTCCAAACCTTCTACAATGGACTTTATAGACTAATGAGAACCACAATAGATGCTGCTACTGGAGGAGCTTTAATGGCAAAATGAGAAGATCAGACCTGAGACTTAATTGAAGAAATGGCTAACAATAATTCTTTGTGGCCAACAAAAAGAAGCATGATTCAATGAATTGCAAGAATTTACTAAGTTGGAGCCAACACAGCAATGAATGCCAAGCTGGATCAGATGTGAAAACTCATGGAAACACTTAGCACGAAAGT
Source organism: Zanthoxylum bungeanum (assembly GCA_019454045.1). NCBI lineage: Eukaryota > Viridiplantae > Streptophyta > Magnoliopsida > Sapindales > Rutaceae > Zanthoxylum > Zanthoxylum bungeanum. The sequence goes on along the minus strand of SKCR01029390.1, from coordinate 15,386 downwards.
TATGAACATCGCCGGTTCCATAAGTTCACCGTATGGAGGAGTACTAGAGGCAGACCAACATGATGAGACGGTGAACTATGTCAGTAATTTCAACATACAGGAAACAATCCATATTCCAACACCTACAACCCAGGGTGGATGAATCATCTCAATTTTGCATGGAATAATAATTCACCGTAAATGAACAATCCACCACTCGGATTCCAACAGCAAAACAAAAGCCAAGAGTATGAAAAAGAACAAAAAAAAAAAAAAATTGCTTGCAGAGATGTTCAAAAAGAAAGAAGCCAAATATGATGCTATGTTTCAAGCCCAAACAGCATCCAATCAAAGCCAATCAGCTTATATAAAGGCACTGGAAAATCAATTGGGACAATTGGCCAATGCTCAGAGTTACAGATAGCAAGGTACCCTTCCTAGCAACATAGAACCAAATCCAAGGAACATTGGGAAGGAGCAATGTCATGCCATCACTTTGGAAAATGATACTGAAATCAACAAAGATGTTGGAGTCAAGGCAACTGCTGAGGAAGTTCCAAAAGAAATCAGCGAAGCAGATCCACAGATAGAGGAAAGAGAAGCAAAAGCAAATGATCGAGAAAAATTCACTCTACCTCCAACATTTCCACAGCGTCTCCAGAAAAATAAACTAGACAAGCAATTTGTTCGATTCTTGGAGATCTTCAAAAAGCTATATATCATCATTCCATTTGCAGAAGCGTTGGAAGAAATGCCCAACTATTTTAAATTCATGAAAGATATTCTGTCATGAAAATGAAGATTGGGAGATTACGAGACAATAGCATTGATAGAAGAATATGAGAAGCTTCCCCCTAAGTTGAAAGATCCTGGCAGTTTCATTATCCCTGCAGCATAAGGGAACATAACTTTGTTAAGGCTTTGTGTGATTTAGGTGCTAGTATTAACTTGATACCTTTTTCCATTTACAGGAAACTGCAGATTGGAGAAGCAAAGCCCACCTCAATCTCTTTGCAACTTGCTGATAGAATGCTCACATTTCTGAGAGGTGTAGTTGAAGATGTGCTTGTCAAAGTCGACAAATTCATTTTCCCAGCAGATTTTATTGTTCTTGACATGGAGGAAGACGAAGACGTACCCATCATCCTCGGGAGACCATTCTTGGCTACAGGTCGAACCATTATTGATGTACAAAAAGGTTAACTAACCATGAGGGTTCAGGACCAAGAAGTAACATTCAATATTTTCAAAGCCATGAATTTCCCGAATGACGAAAAGAATGAGGAATATTTCAGACTTGATATGATAGATAGCACCGTCCAGACCTCTGATGCAATGGAAAGTCCCACCGATAAACTTAAAGCATGTCATCTGCATGTGGAGCTTGAAGATAAAGCGTACTGCGCACTAAAGAAGTTAAATCTTGATCTACAAGCAACATGAGAGAAACGGTTCCACCAACTCAATGAATTGGAGGAATTTCACATACAGCCTTTTGAGAATGCCAAACTGTATAAAGAAAAGGCCAAGAAGAGACATGATGACAAGTTAGTACGCATACAACTGGAACCGGGGTAGCGGGTATTGTTTAGCAAATCAAGGTTGAAACTTTTCACTGGGAAGTTAAAATCACGATGGTTAAATCCATTCTTAATCACCCAAGTTTTACATGATAGAGCCGTTGAGTTACATGATCCCAACTCTAATAAAACAATCAAAGTTAACATCAAGCTTGTCAAGCACTACTAGGAAGAATCATTTGAGTGACAAAAAGAAAGTGTCACACTTTCAGATCTAGCCTAACGTTCAGGCAGTCATGTCTAGCTGACGACGTTAAACTTAGCGCTAGTAGGGAGGCAACCCAGGAAATTTGTGTATATATATTCAGATTTGGTGTGTTTTATTTTTGTGTATTTAATTTTTATAGGTAAAGTCACAGACATGATGGAAGACGTTCTCGTAAATCTTCACAAGCAATTTCCTTCTCTCCCTCAAAACTCTCTGATGAAAGTCTACAAAGCACGCATTGAAAAAATGAGACTTATGATGATTAAAGGTATTCCTAATGACATTCATTCGATTATTGAAGCACGAGTCCAATTGGCAGGTGAGTCTTCTAACTCTTTTATTTCATATATGTCTAGTTTAGGAAAAAACACCTATGCTAAAAAAAGAAGAGCTAAGAGATTAGGTGTTTGCTATAAATGTGCACGCATGACATGTAATACTCATTGTTGTTATTTAGGAATGATTTCTGATAAACGCGAAGATAAAATTACATTATTTCGGGATGGCATGAGTAAGGAGTCTTTAGATGACATATCATTGACTCTTGAGACACATCCCAGTGGATATGTGTATCACGCAATTTGCATGTTACATACACAATTTTGAAAAGAAAGACAATAATTAAGTCTCGGGAATCTGACTTTAAAAGACCCTATTTGCCAATTTATAAGAAAATTGGATGAGAAGCTTGTCCCTGACGCATAGATGTCATTCAAGCAGATACTTCTTGTAAATATTATTATATATTTGTCTTTAACTAATAATTGTGATTTATTTTGTTATTTCTTTTAATTTCGTCGACAAGATCATTACTTTTTGACTTTCACGATTTATTTAACTTCTTAGCTAATAATTTTCATTTGGCAGGTACTATTGCTATTATTACTCACCCTTTTTCCAGGTTCTATAAATTCAGCTCGTCATTGCACTCTTGAAGACATCCTGATTTGAGAAAGAAATATAAAAAAATGGAAGCAACTTCAAGAAGACGAGTTGTTAACATCTATGTGTTTTATGGTACTAGTGTTGGTTCTAAGCCAGAATTCGCTGCGGCAGCACAGGAATTGGGTAGAGTCATAGCTGAACAGAATATGCACTTAGTATATGGCGGTGGCAATCTTGGACTAATGGGGTACGTTTCAAGGGCTGTACATGAATGAGGAAGTCAAGTTCTGGGAATCATCCCAAAACCTTTGGCAGAGGTGAATCTTATTGGACCATCAAATGGATATGAATGCATCGTGCCATGTATGTCTGAACGACTTGTTGAAATGATTAACTGTACTGATGTCTTTATTGCTTTGCAAGGTGGTTTGGGCACGATAGAGGAAATTTTACAGTGCTATCTTGGACGAACTTGAACATACACCAGAAACTAATTAGACTGTTTAACGCTGATGGATTTTACGAATTTCTTTGTGTGTTTGTTGATGATGCCCTGAGAAATTGGTTCGTTTCAAAACCTGTAAAAGATATCCTTTTCATTGCCAGAACAACCCATGATTTAATTGACCAACTTTTAGCCTTTGAACCACAAATTGACCCTATCCTTTCCAAGATAAACTAGTCCGATAATGATCATGGTAAGAAGCGTCGGATAAATATGGATCTTAACCTTTAATTTTCTTTTTAGAAATAGAATTTCGGCTAACCAGGTACTATTTTCTAAACTCCTCTTCTACTTTTTAGACATTGGGGACAATGTCTCAATTAGATTTAGGGGAGGGGAATAATTGACTAGTATCTTGTTTTTATTTTTCTTTGTGTTGTTTTTATTTGATTTTTAGTAAAAAAATTCAAAACTTTTTTAAAATAAATTATTAAAAAATTATAAATTAAAAATATTTAATGTTTTTATGTTTTTAACTTGACTAATCAGGTGGAATTGTGTTTGAGATAGATGTGTAAGGAATTTCCACTCCTGAGACGTATCTCAACTTATTTCGTAGCAAGTTAATTTTATTTATTTCCTTTTGAATTATTTAATTTGTGAATTCTCCATAATAATGACTAAATTGGATCTTCATATGTTCAGTTGACAGATATTATCAACATGCATGGTAACATATTGCCATGAGTTGTAAGTGAAAAGTTTGTAATATTCAGTGCTCTAGTTTAATTGAAGGAAGCATCTAAAAAAGTGATGGAATAAAAAAATTTGTGTATATTAATAAAAAGTTTCTACTTAATAATCAAGCATCTTGCCTCTGTAAGCAGAGATTGTTCGCATCAAACGGTAGAACTTTTAACATATGAGATCATAGTAATTAAGTCCATATGGGTGTCTTAATACCTAGTTCCCTAAAGCTAACTGGTTTGGGAGTCACTGGCCCAAAGCTCGCTACATGGATTAAAGATGTTATATATATATATATATATATATATATTATATATATATATAAAGACATCTGAGATCCAAGTAATTAAGTCTGTAGGGGTGTCTTAACTCCTAGTGCCATAGAGCCAATTGGTAGGGGAGTCATTGGCCTAAAGCTAGCTATATGGATTAAAGATTTTATAAAAAAAATCCATTGCCAAAAAAAGGTGTGAATTCTGATACAAAATTAGGACAAAAATATCACTATCTTTTATGTATATGAAGAATGGTAAAAATAATCGGAGAATTTACTTATTTGGTAATTTAGAAAGAAATAAAACAACTATTAACTTGGATAAGATTTTCACTTGTTTAGTCACTAACTTCTTTGATCTTTTTGTTTTTGTGTGCATTTGATTGACGTTTGTGGGTATCGTCACTGTAAGCCCCCACGAGACTATAACTCGTCCACTAGGGACACCTAGGGGTTTAAAGGCTTGTTGCATACGCTAAATGCAACTGTGATCCCTACGAAAGTGGCTTAGTTTAATTTTAATTGCTTATTGCATTTTATTTTGTTGTTTTGCTCAAGGACTATCAAAATGTTAGGTTTGGGGGTGTGATGAGCGGAAAATATATCAATATCTATCGCCCCTTTTACTTAATATTTTGTATAGTTTCTCGAGTTTTATGAACGTTTTGATGTGTTTTAGTTTATTTTGTAGTTAAAATAAAATTGGGACTTAATGAAATCAATCAGGACGAAATGTGGAACAAATAAGGGTAAAAACGGGAATTGACATTTTGATTTTGGAGATTGGAAACTTGAAATGACATTCTAACGAAGTATGCGCAATTTTCGAATTTTGGCCATGACTTTTTATCTGATATCAGATTGAGGTGATTTAATTTCCAGATTAAAGAAGACTCAAAGAGATACAACGTTGGAGTTCATAAGATTTTTGAATTCTGAAGTTTTTATTACCGAAATTGATGAAAAATCTTAAAGTGTGTTATGTCTAATTATTAAAGTCATTTTCAAATAAAAAAATTGAAATTGTCAAACTTCCACCAAACATGCTTGCATGTTTGGTGGAGGATTTGGTGCCATGTTTGGTGGAGGATTTGGTGCTATGTTTGGTGGAGAAATTGGTGGAAGCCTTTAGATTTGCCTATAAATACCAAGCTAAACTTTGTAAATTTTTTAATGCTTTCGTTAGGGGATTTCTCCATGAAAACCTAAAAGAAAGTGTCTTGCATGTTTATTTAAGTTTTCTTATATTTTCTCTTTATTTATTTAATAAACTTTTGTGTGTTTTTAATTACATCATGAATAGGTAAAAAAAATTTTGCTGGAGTCTGGAGGGAAACTTTGAATATAATAATTTAGATTTACTATCTTAATTTAAATAAGTAAATTGAATTAATTATTTACAGCCTATATGGCCAGTTTTACATTATTAGACTTAGTTTCCGCCTATATGGTCGGTTTAGGTGCTAACCTTGTTACCGCATACATGGTCGGTTTATATGATTTTGTTACCGCCTATATGGTCGGTTAGACTTTGGACAATTGACATTCACCGCCTATATGGTCGGTTTTAATATAATTAATTCAAGAAATGATTAATTGATAAGGGAGTAATCTATATTTGAAGTATTAAAAGTGAAACTCCTACCTCCAGCATTTTCTTTTATTGTTGTAATTTTCTTTACTTTTTAATTTTCTGTTATGTTATTATGTTTAACTACGTGTTTTCTAATTTTAGGTATGTTTTGTAACTAAACATATTATCTAGGGTGTGACGAATTCCAATATCACCGGTTTATAAAGTTGGTTATTTTATGTCTTGGGTAATATAAAGGTTTATTTATTGAGTCTTAAACTTAATACTTCTTGTTAACTGGACACTAATAAGATTGATTTGGTAAACTTAAAATGAACTTGACGAAGGAATTTTAGGTTTCAGTTTTAAACTCAATAGCTCACGATCTCACCTTAGGGTAAAAGACTCTTTGGTAGATTTCCTTCCAGGTATACCTGTCGGGCGGGGGTAGCCACAATTGGAACTTAATCTTAATGAATTCAGAAAATTTGGTTAACATAGACATATGATTAATTAGATTACTTTGGGTGTTTGCATTTGACCATCGACAAAGGCTTTTGCATATATTCGTGTTCCAGGTTAATAAACCAAAATATTGCACAAACATGAGATAATCACTTCATCTTTAAAAGATATTGGAAGGATTCATAACCCTAGATAGTTTTACAAAAATGATTTTAGCTTTAATTCACTTTTGCACTATTTTAATTACTTGTCTTAATTTTAAATTCAAAAATCAAATAACAATCAATCAATTAGATACTCGTAGACATTTTGCTTCATATATTAATAGCTTAGGTATTAAGTCCATGTGGGATCGATACATTTTATACTACTTGAGCGATACGTGCGCTTACATAACGTGTGTGTTTACCACCGATCAGCTACCAAGCTTCACTTCAAGATCCAATCTTGATTTCTCCTAGATGAAATGTTGTAGAGACCTCACAAGCTTTTTTAAACACTTCTCTAACTTAGGCTAATCTCTCAAGAATTAGTTGTGTATAGCTTACTCAAGCTTTTGCTTATGCTTATAGTTGTTCTTTTTCTTGTAATTAAAACATTCCTTAAGCTTGCTATTTATAGCAAAACTTAGACAATTTTTAATTAATAAAAGTTGTAATCAACTTTTAAGTGGTCTTAATCTAATTTGTCCAAATGTGTATAATTAGGTGTGACTAATCTCCATTGTCTCCCAGTTTGATTTAATCCAATTAAATCAAGCCAAATATTAGGAAATGGATTAGTTAAATATTTTCCACTTTGATTTAATCCAATTAAATCAAGCTAAAACCACCTATTATTACATACTTACAATTACCATAATATCCTCAAATGGTAGAGATAATTATGATTTTACAATTAAGCCATTGTGTAATTATAGAATTAATCCAATTAATCCAATTAGGTCAAAGTAAATAATCAATGTTATCCAATAACACTTGATTATCTTAGTTGATAATTATAATATCGAATTTTATCTTTTATCAAAATTAATCGGCTACCCAAGTACTCAATGAGTACACTTTATATTGAGACTCTCTAAGTTCAGACATGTTCGTCATATAAGCCTAGCTAATATGTACGCAATTCGGCCACCTCCGAATTCGCGAAGAACACGAACGACCTTTCTGAACTATACAAGTCGAGGTCATCATATATGTTTAACAATCCCTTCGTCGTAGGCTATCCAAGTTTGCTTAGGAAATATAGAATACACCGTCAAGTTTCCGAGACGCACATCTCATGTCGACATGTTCACGATTCTTCATAACTGATGCGATTCACCCTAGGTGATCGACTTTGGCCAAAGATTTAAGAATCGTGAATTTACTCACATGCATACCTAAACCCTTTATGGTACACATACAGGCCGACAGATCCTATCTTGTTTCGTACTTGATTATTGAGTGCATCGGTCCACACTTAATGAACATCTAGAGGCCATACCATGAAAGGTTTCTAACAAACATGGCATCAAAGTGTGGAGGATCTCACACAAAATCAATGTTATCATATAGTAAAAGGATTACATATGCTACTCGACTCGAGGAGATTCCTATTGACGGTGGTGTGTACTTCCAACTATTAGGAATAATCTATGAGTCATTCAGTATTCGCTTCAACGAATACCCACATGTCTATACGAGTTTCCAAAACTCATGGTACATCGGGTTAAACCATTGGAACTCCAATTCCAATATATGACATGTGCTGGTCTTATAGGTTATAGGAATTCGACCGTATTCCAAAACCAACGACTATGAATAATTACTTTAAGAATAGTTTGCACCTAATGTCAAGACTATTCTAAGGTCGATGTCATTCTTAGCATATCTATATATCAATCTAATTCACATAATGACAATACAATTAATAAGATATGAAATGAAAAATGTAGTTATTTTATTAATAAATAATAAAATGTACAATTCAGATTGACACTCCAAGCACCAATTCCAACAGTAACTACTTCAATAGTTTTTATAAAACCACTGACTCCTTAATATCAATTAACATATTTTATTATTTTTTGTAATGATTCCTCTATTTGTATAGGTACATGAGACTTTACAATAACAAATAGATAATTTATGGGATTTCGTCTAGTAGATCTAAAAGTGAAAGATGAGCTTTTCTATAGATCTATCGATTGTTATTTTGTAATAAAATTATTTAGTTATTGTAATAGTCCAATGTTTTACTTTATGTATTGTATTGTATTTTTTATTTCTGGTCTTAAAAATTATATCCACTAACTCATATCGAGAGGTTGGAAAATCAGGCCGAATCCGTAATTTTTCTAGTACTATAGTAGAATTAGATGTGAATTTGAATTTTGATTGGTTATGAGGAATAAACAATAGATAAAATTTATATTGTCAGGCTTTATCCTGATTATACTTGAGTTTTAGGTTTTTTCTTAAGTATTGTATTCTAGTTAATATAATCGTGTATTTACATCATTTGTTATTTTTTTTTATTAATGAATGAATTCCATATTTCCAAAAAAAAAAAAACACATTTTATTTGACATAGTCAAATAAGAATAATGATGAGCCATCAATTGTTTGGACCATTCACAATTATGAATTTATAACGATGTGTTCAATTATTAGTCTTTTGGCTTACCTCCTGTAGAACTCTTACCACCTTAATCGAGTAAACCCATGATTTATATTGTTAGTAGTTTTAGACTGTAAATGGATTAAAAAGTACCAACATAAATATTTTGTTTTACTCTATTTGGAAGGGGTTTCTTTTTTCTTTTTTCTTTTTTAATATTTACTAACAAGTATCTTGGAAAGAACTGTCAAAATATCTTTTTATCTGCAAGTTATTTTGTTTAATTTATTTTAATATTATTTTATTTATTTGAATCATTATGTCAAAAAGAGTTTTAGTGACATTATTTTAGTGTAAGAAATTAGAATAAGATTAGGACCAAAAACCTGAATTTTGCTTCATAATAATGATTATTCAAGATCTTGAGCTGTTCCGTCCGGAATTTGGAAAGAAAAATCCTAACTGATTCAAAAATCGTTATAAGATTCGAGATAATTTTAATCATGAATCCAAAATCGAGACGAGATCTGGATTTGCCAATCCTAGTACGTCTCGATTGATTGCCAACTATATATATGGGGTTCGTTACATACAATATGTCATGATATAATAATATGAGGATGTAAGAGACAATATTTATACGGTCTCTTATGTCCAAATATTATTATGTGATGATGGTTTGTTATGATCAACTCTTTATGTGTGTATATAAAATAAAGACAATTGATTTAACTATCTAATTGTAATGGGATATAGTCAAATTTTCCCTTAATATTTTTTGTTCTTACAACTTATTCCCGACCATTTTATAACATCATTTGACCCATTGACATCAAAATTTTCAGTCACAAGTAATCATAACCACAAAACAATCACTTTTATTATTAAAAGTTTGAGGCCAAATGATTAATGAGGTGTTTGTTATGAAAACTATAAGAGTAAAAATTAAAAAAAAAAATTTGAATAAAGAGTAAAGTGACATTCTCCCTATTACAATTTATGAGAAGTAAAAATATTCCAAATGAATTCTATATTTTCTTCTAAATAATCAAGATGATTACTTGTTAATAGTAGGTAGAATGGAGTCCCTAAAGGGTGTAGTTTGGTGATATAGGGTTCATGATTTGATCTTCAGGTTTTGGGTTCGAATACACGAATTGCGTTTCTTATAAGAGCCTAGAACAACCGGAGGTTTTACATGTTTCGTTTAATTCCGGAAGAAATAATTTGGCAGTAGGATTTCCAAAGATTTAAAGAAAAAAAATATAGGTGGAATGATTCTAATGTTTGGTAGCAAGCACTAATCAAGGATTAACACATCTTCTTTGGTCCCCGATACTCTTTAACGTGTCCAAACACAGCATTATTTAGGCAAAAAAGGGAGTTTTGACCACGACAAACAAATTGTATTAGTGGTAGAAAGGAAAGCACCTTTTGATACAACCCAGGTCTTAAATATATTTTGTTTGTATAATCATCCCCTTACTTTTTGTGCTTTGCCTTTTTAATTATTTTTAAACATGTCTACTTATCCAATTAATAATATGTGTAAATTTACACTTTTCAGTCTCCTCCATTGAGAAAAGAAAAGTGGGGATCAATCTTAACCCACAAAAGCCAGATGCTCATTCAATGGTTGGGAAACAAGATCTTACTTTAGTGGGCTACCATTCAAAAAACTACATTCGTTCGGGAATGTAACACTAAATTTTACCTTATAATTTTAAAATAATATTTTACTACTATTTAAAATAATATGAGGAAAATGTTTACCGGAAATCAGTTTTTTAATTTTTTTTAATTATATTTATATAAAATTAATAAAATGATATACTTGAGTTCTATAAATCCTAACCTACACAAATATGGATATATCCAGACCGGATAGAGATATCTATTTTTTTTTCTTTTTTCAATTATATTTACATAAAATTAATAAAATTCTGGACCAGATCTCTGAAATTCAGACCTGCGCGGATCCATATCCGGATTTCCTATTCGTTTTAGGATTTTTTTTTACCAGAGAATTTCCATAACCAGGTCTTTAGGGTCTATGCAAATTCGGGTTCGAAAATACTTGTGTCCGGATCAGTACGGGTCCCAAATTTCCCTACTCGGTATGAAATTTTTTTCTGGACTCGAGTCTTTCAAATATATATAGATTCGGGCCAGACCTGCTTTCAAAAATACACATGTCTGGATCTGTGTGGGATTGATTTTTTTTTTCGAACCTTGGTATTTCCATACATAGATGATGCTAATTGGGGATGGACCCATGCATTTTTGCTATCATACTTCAAACTACCATAAAATATTTTTCTAAAAATATATTTGACGCGCCAAACATCAAAAAACGCTTTTCGGAAAATATTTTCAGGTAATAACCAAACGCGAGAAAACAATTTCATTTTTAGAAATGATTTTAATTGAAAATATTTTACTTAGAAAAATCAGTTTACATCGAAACATATGGACTCCAAAGTTATATAAAATCTAACATTTTATTATTTTTCCGTTAGTTGATGTCAGTTGACTTAATATACTTAATGTTAAAATATAACAGTCAACTAATATTTTAACGGAAAAAAGTAAAATGTTATTTTGTTGTAGTAGTAAAATATAATTTTTCAAAATTCATAATATCAAAATGATTTTTGTCATAAGTTTAATAGTAAAATATAAATAATACAAAAATATCAGAATTAAAAATAAAAATTTATGTAATTCATATATAAATTATATAAATTAAAAAAAAAGCTAGAGTTTCCGATCTGATCCGAAATATCCAAATCCAGACGGAATATATTCGAATATATATATATATTTGTAGATCTGAATGCGGACCTAAATATTCATCTACCTAAGATTTAGGAAATTAAGAAAAAAAAATAGCACGTTTACTTGCTAATCCAAAGCACACAGATTTCAACTACCAAAAACTGTCAAACATAAATAAAAGTTGGGTTGGTGGTGGGATTTGGATTTTGGATCGTTTTCGAAGAACACAAAAGAGAGAGAATCCACGTAGGAACGCACAAAAGCTTTGAAAATTTGGCGATAACGGGTCCCATCAAAGCATAAATTGTCAAATCAAATTGAAGCACGTATTGACACGTGGACATGGTGGCATCCAATACCCCATTCAATTGCTCGCCAATCACTTTCCTTGGATTGGATTCTGATTCTAACCAAAACACACTCCCCCTTTTTGTCCTCTCTTTTTGTCTTCTCTTTTTTGTCGGTCTGTTGTCTTCACATGTCACATTACAGCACTCGTGAGATTATGCCACTAATGGAGCTCTGTGTTTTAGAGGCTCATACGCGTTCTTAAACTGGGATTCTTATAAATAAAAATTTGAGTAAAAAATAAAATAATAAAGTATAATTCGTTTTATATTTCGTTTATTATAATTTTAAGATTCCTAATTGCAACCAAGGGACTTGTACGCCAAAGGCACTCAAGTGAATTCAGGGATTGATTTCGAAGTCTTTAATCTAATTAAATTAGAAGACCATTGAAGACAACTCAAGAAAGGATGCAAAACTCCTGATTTTAGTTAGACTAATATTCATTACTAGTTTAGAACTAGGATTTGGCATGAAATATTATAAATAGAGTGTTGACGGTTGTTTTTTGTTACAGGGGTAATTCGGGAAAAACTACTCATCGAACAAACCTCCTCCAAGTAGGAAATTTGTTTGGTTAGTTGGGAACCAAAACAAACTTAGCAAGCAAATAAAAAAAAACAGAGAAAACAAAGGATTTAACGTGGTCCGGTGGAATAGATCCAATCTACGTCCACGAGAATAATGAAAAAATAACATTTATTACCACCTTGGGTCAGACCGACCTCCCTTATCTCTCTCTAATACTAAGCTTTTTCTCTCTTTTACAAGTTGTGTAAATGCTAAGAATACGATTAGCCTAACCACAGAGTCGAAGAACCCCTCAATCGGAGTCTTCAACCCCTTTATATAGTGCGTCTAGATCCACTATTACACAAACTTGTGAAGTTAGCCACGTTACCCTATCATCGTTGTCTATGATCATTTCCCAAATCACTCTACAAATATTAGCTTTTCCGTCTGACACAACCACTCCCTACAAACCGAACATCATTAATTCACTTTTTTTTGGAAACTACTACACGTTCTGCCCATGTGCCAACTTGTATTCCAACCACTCACGCGGTTTCGTGTGTCAATGGATAAGCTTGAGGCGTTCTTCCATCCTATCAACTGTTGGCCTACTCCCATCTCATCAGCTTTTGGATTGGTGTACCAAAACGAAGGACGATATTCCTTGCTCATTTTACTAGGTCGGATCGGTAGAGACGCCTTCACTTCCCTCACCTTCTCTCCAAAAAGGTCAAGCCAACATTAAGCTCATCGGCCGCATCTGTTATGTGATCGTTCCTCAGTTGGCTTACTCCAAATCTCATTTCTATTGTTACAAGGACAAAACAGATCTCCTGACTGCCTCAGATTAGTCTTCATCTACATAAATATTACTGAATCTGATCATTCTCATCGGTTTGGTCTTCATCTGCGCCTCAGACTATGGTCCTCTGTCTGACTTCTCATCCTCATGAAGATCTTGGACTTTCATCTGTGAAGCGCCAAAAACTCATTCTACCCCTTTTGTGATGATTCCCATCTCCACCGTCGGTTGGAGTATCTAGGGTTTCTCAAGCCACTCCTTGGAAGTTCTGTAACGATCATGACCTTCATTAAATGTTTGTCACATCATTCTAGGGCTTCCCCCGCTTCGTCTCCCTGAGATGCCACATGCACGTACCTGTGGCTTGCGCGCCAAAATCGAAGACAGTTGTATCCCAACCGAATAATGGCTCCAATCTCGTCATTCCATTCGAATTTAATGGGTGAGACCATCATCACACGTGTCATTGATTCTGCCCTCTAGCCTCAATCAGACAATCAAAATCAACTTGAGCTGCCTATTTAAGGCTACTGGTCTTCATGTTCCTCTTTCAACACTTCATCTTCTCTAAAGAAACTGCACCAATCTCTCCGTTTTCTGCGATTCCGAGCCTTGAACTTCCTTTCACGCTTCTCAGCATCTTCATCCATTTGAATAAGTAAGTTTTCTACTCACTCATTCTCTCTTTATGTATGTTTTCTTTTTCAATAATGGTGGTAGTTTGCGTGTATGGAATGGTTGTGTTTGTGTTGATTGTTCTTTGTGATAATGAGAATACGAGGGATGGGTTTACTCATGCGGGTTCTTTGCAGTTTCTCCCCAATGGCCTTGCTAAATTGAGCAGCAATAAGATGGATGAGATCTCTCGGGATCAATATAGCAGACAACATGGAGAAACTTTCCCTTAGGTTATGTTTTTGATCGGGCTTCAGGATGAATACGAGACGAGTAAGGATAAGGACACCAACCTCAGTTTTTGGCAAAATGCCAACCAGTGCTGACTCAAGTCGACCCTAAGAATGAGACAATACCTTAGGGTGTCAGAATGTGTCACAAGTGGTCGAGTCATTCAGCCTTTCATGTCGATGGAAGGGTATCAGATTACAACATCAACATGATTGGGCTTGGAGATTTCCACCATTAGTGAAGAGCTTCTTTGAGAGGTCATTCGATCGAAGCACCAGGAAGATCGTGGTCGAAGAGACGTCATGTCGGCTTGAAGTTCTTCGTCATTCTCTCTCGGAATTGTGTTTGTGGCTCTTTGTTGTGTGTTTCTCTTCTGTTTCTCTCATCCTCTTAGGGTTTTGGATGAAGTTGGGTTTATATAGAGAAGCCATGGAGTCAATATATGAGTAAAAGACGACAAAATTAAGGTTCTAGGATTGTTCCGGGGCACCGTTGCGCTGACAAGTGGGCGCCACGGCGCCCAACTCGCGACCAATTAGTATGGGGATCTTGTGGAGGCACCGCGGCGCCAAGAAGTGGGTGTCGCAGAGCTAGTGCTAATTTCTGGTGTTGTGCGTGATGTGTCTCTACTCTTCTCGTGTGCTTCCGATGCGTCCGTTAGGCCTCAAAACATATGTAATTGCTCCAATCCTCATGTTTCATTGCTTCCCTAATAAAAAAGCACAAAATAAACTCTAATTAAGATTAAAATAAGATAATTAAGCCGAGTTAGTGATGTTCAAAGTACACTTTCGTGCACTTATCATAACCCCCAACCAGCTTATTGCTAGTCCCTAGCAATTCAAGCACAAAAATAAAATAAGAACTAAATAAATAAAACTATCTAAGCCATTTTGGTATGGATCACGATTGCATTTAGCGTATGCAACAAGCCTTTAAACCCCTAGGTGACCCTAGTGGACAAGTTATAGTCTTATGAGGGCTTACACAGACGACACCCACAAACGCCATTTAAAACACATGCAAAAATAACAAAATAAAATAGTCCCAATAGCTACACATATTATTGTCTTCAAAGAACGCCTAGGAATGAAATCAGAGAACTTTAAAAGTACTCAATGTAACTCAAATCTAAGTTCTTGAATAAATCATCAAGCCAGACTCACTGTGTGTGTAAAGGTTCATTCACAGCTTAATTCCTAGGTAAGCCAACTCAATGATTTCGTTTAAAAATATGGATTCGATGGGTCAAACCAACCTAGATATCTCAATTATGCTATGT